>PVJS01016194.1:0-37819 GCA_004027185.1 Glis glis
TCTCTCTCTCTCTCTCTCCTTAGTGAGGCCCTCCGCAACTTCGTGAGACCTGGTTTCAAAATAAAGTATAAAAAATAGGACCGGGGGCATAGCGCGGAGGTAGAACGCCCCTGCGTTCAATCCCCGGTACTGCAATAAATAAATAAATAAATAAATATAAAAAAAAAGTGCTTGTCCTATACCACCCAACTGGGATGACTTCTTCACAATCACAATGAGTATCCTTTCCTTATTATATTATAATGAGTATTGCAAAAATATTGAGTCCCTATCCTTTGACATACAGTATAGTGTGTGCATTAGATGAACTATCTCATTGAATTTGTGACAATATCCCAATGGGAAAACTAATAGTATTTACCTCATTGTACAAAGGAGGATGCTGAAATGCCAAACCTTAAGTAAGTCACCCATGCCAGACATCAAGGAGCTGGGACCTGACCCCAGGAATCCTCATTCAAGGTCCAATTTTTTATCCACAGGGGGAGGAGCTGGGTGTCAAGATCACCATCTTTGTTCTTATTCGTTTTTTTTTTATTGTGACCAAATTACAGAAAGATAAATAAGATTGAAAATGGAAATGATATTCAGAAAGTTAAGGTGTGGCCTAACTCTCATCATGAAGTGTAAACGTTTAGTGTCAAGTTCCCTCCTGGGAACAAGGTCAGGAGAGTAATGAAAAAACAAAACAAAACAACAACAACAACAGAAAAAAAAAAAACAAGAGAAGGACTCAGGATAGAGCAGAGAGGAAGGAGAAAAGCCAAAGGAAGGAGAGAAGAGACAAAGAAAAGGGGGAGGGGGGAGAGAGAGAGAGAGAGAGAGAAAGGAAACAGGGAATCCACAATCCTCTATCTCAGGTGTTTTGAGAGATTCAAGAACATAAAAATAAATGGGGCCTGCTTTCTGCATATACCTCTTATGGGTCATACAGATGTGATCTAAAATGGGAATAAAGAAGACTGTAGTGAAGGCTAGAGGCAAAAAATTATTTATCCTTGAAGTAGTCCCACGCCCCTGCTCCGCCAATGTCTGGGGCCCTTATGCACATAACAGAGAAGCTCATCATTTGGATCTTCACAGCTGCAGCTCAGATGGCCTTGGGAATGGAACAGGTGGTTTTAAAAGCCTGATGAATGGCATCTCCATGGATACCGTTGACCCTATTGTCCAGGTCTGTTCCTACGCATCATGGTACCTTCTCATTTGTGCCTGGGCCCTGCTGCATGAATTTATCACCTCATCAGCTCGATTCTCTCAGTTCTTAGGCACAGGATTCCCAGAGAGTGACTTGGGTGTTCCTAGAGCTGCATTAGCTCATTTCCTGATCACAGCAGGGCTTTGGGTAAAAGCTCCAGCAGGTTTAGACTTAAATGCATTTCAAATCTCCAGAGATACCAAATGATTTTCTTGATCATACTTTGTTTTATAAAGAGGTATACGAACTATAAAGAAAGAATATTTTGTATAGACCTCAACATTCTCCTCTCAAGATACTTCTAAATTCCTCTATTTATCCATGTTCTCTCTCCTCTCCCCCCATTTATGGAGTGTACACACATACACACTTATCACAAGGACCATTTCCTTTACCTACAATGCCATAATGGCTGAAGCTGGGTGTGTAGGAAAGGCCTCCTTGCACCAATCTAAGAGCTGTGCACACTCTTGATCAGTGAAGAACAGAGAGCAAAGCAAATGTTTAGGGAATGCCCACCAGGATGCAGGGTGTGGGTAATGGTAGGCATTCATTCTCTGAGGTCACTGGTCCAGGCTTGACAGCTAGGAAGCATAGCCAGGTCTTTGGACATTCCTCCATTGCTTTTCTTGTGACGGTTAAGATGTCTACCTAATAGCAGAAAATAGACATAATAAGATATATACATAGTAGCTAGGATATACACAAGGGAATATGCACAAAAGAAGAGAGAATTTTCTTCTGGAAGGTCAGAAAATTTCCCAGGAAAGAGAAAAGGTATGAATTGGCCTTGAAGAATAGGACTAATATTGCATGTGACCATGTTACTACTCATGAATGCTAACTGTGGCTGAAACTCCCTAAAGTCAGAAACATCTATGGATGGCTTCCAATAAGCCTTATAAACTAGCAGCCAGTGAAGCTGGGAGCCATATCTAAATGATAATCTTTGGCAAAAGGGATTAAGCCTTATTTTAAAGATAAATAAAGCAGAAGAAATGTTTCCCCCAATTTAGCTCTAAATACAGAGGCCTGGATAACTGGAAAGGAAACCATTCTTCTGGTGACAACACATTTCCCACAACTCACAGTCAATCAGTGTTTCACTTATCTGCCTGAGATTGTTTATTTTCTATCATTGCACCTGCATTACTACAATGCTGAAATCAGTTTGTATTAGCTTCCTGTTGCTGCTGTAAAAAAAAAAACATAAACTTGGTGGATTAAAATAACACAGATTCATTTTCTTATAATTCCAAAATCAGAAGACTGAAATAAGTCTCCCTGGGCTATGTTTAAGGCGTACACAGGCTCAAAGAGAGAATCCATTTTCTTGCCTTTTCTAGGTTCTCCAGGTTGCCCACAGGTCTTTGCTAGTGGCCCCCTCCATTGTCAACACCAGCAAGGCCAGTTGAGTTTTTCACATTACATCACTCTGACACTGATTTTTCCGCTTTCTCTTCTACTCCTTCTGTGATTACATTGGGTCTGCCTGGATAATCCAAAACACTCTTCCTACTTAATATCAGCTGATCAGCAATCTTAATTCCATCTGCAATCTCAATTATGCTTTGCTAGGTATATTCTAAAATGCCCACAGCTCCAGGCATGAGGATGTAGACATCTTTGTGAAGCCAAATTTTGCCTACCATATAGTTGTAATATGTGAATTATTATTATTATTATTATTATTAATTATCATTATTATTATTATTATTTTGTGGTACTGGGAATTAAACCCATGGGCATTCTACACTCCCAGCCCTATTTTATTTTTTTATTTTGAAATAGGGTCTCACTAAGATGTGGGTGGCCTAAGTTGCTGAGGCTGGCCACGAATCTGTGTTCCTCCTGTATCACTCTTCCAAATATTGGGATTACAAGTGTGTGTCACCACATCCCACTCAATGTAAACTATTTTAACAAAAAACCAAACCAAAACAAAAAAATCACCTCTTCAAATAAGAAAATATAACTTAAACTGAAACCCACAAAGATAGACTTTATTAGCCAGTTAAGATAAATATGCACGAGTATGTGAGTGTGTGTGTGTGTGTGTGTGTGTGTGTGTTTGTGTGTGCTCCTGTTCAGAAAAAGAATCTTGTCTCTGAGCAGGAAAGGATGGCTTTAATTAGCATTCCTAATTGAAACCTAATTTGTGAAAATTTCAATTTTCACAAAGGAATCTGAGGATGTACACTTGGAAATATTAAAAGGAAGCACTAAACAATTCAGAAGGTATAAGCTGATGATCAAATAGATGAAAATTTGCTTTTTTTTAGTAGTCAGGAACAATTAGTAATGTAGGCCCAGGCAAGAAGTATGAGTTACAGAGATTGAACCCAGGAGTATGCATAATTGGGGCAATGTTTCTCCTTTGTGTAATTTCTGGGAGAATCACAAAAGATAATAGAGAAGAAGGTGCTTCCTACTTGGAGAAAGGACATTCCCATCTAACACACTAATTAACTGTCTCACATGCCCTAGAATGGATAAAACCAGAAATGAAGGAAGCTCATTAGCTACCCAGGTTGTTACTTCTGTTTAGTGTTCGATCCTCTGAACATAAGAAAGTCGTAGCCCATGACTTTCAGAAAAGTTGTTCACAGTGGTAACAAAACTGTGGGAAATGAGGGGCTTTATTCACAGAAGACCTAGAAGATACTTTCTCCCATGAACACTGTTTGATGTGCTGATGCCTTACACAGCTGAGTTGAAAATCAACTCTACTGAAAGAAAGAGTTCAAATTATGCTATGCCCATGTATGAAGGCATCATTACCAATCTCATATTGTGTATTATGTGTGGGGAGTGGGGTGGAACCTGAAAGGAAACACAGCAAGACCTGTGTGCATGTTTGTTTGTATGAGTTTGAACCTCATTATGATGTATAATTACAATACATAAAAGTATAAAAAAATTGAAAACAATTGTAATCCTTTCGGCACATCTATCTTTATCTATGATTTGGGGAGGCAATTTTACCTATATTTGAAATTCCACAGATTTTGTACCACTTATTCCCTGTAGCCGTCCATTTTAAAAATGAGAAAATTGAAGCTAGGAAGGTTTGCCTTTTTTCAGGCTCACAACAAGAGCAGAATTGGGTTTTATAAACAGGTATAATCTATCCAGGTTTGGATTTTTTTTTTTCTCCTCTAGTATATAGAGAGAGTTTTCCTGTGTTGGGTGTCATGGTGGCTTGCATTGGTAATTTATAAAATGGAGGTAACAAAAGTGTCTACCTTGTAGTGTTATCAGGAACAGTAACTGGGTTGGTGCAGCTAAAGTATGCAGGGCAGGGCAGAGTACACAGTGAGTCTGCTATTGATAAGAGTAATTTTTATTATTTTTCAGCAGCCAGCTCTGAAGTGTTGCTATTATTATGCACATTAGACAAATGAAGAAACAGATTTTGCCTGGTTACAAGGGTGGTAAGTGGTAGAGCAAGCCTGGAACCATGAGAATTTGTTCTCACACCCACAAACTAGGCTGACACTGTGCCTCAGGTCTCAGAAAGAGCCATTCTCAGCCACCTACCTCAGCTTCCTACATAGACAGGTCCTACACTCACTTAGCTGGGTAACTGCTTAATCTATTTAGAAAGATCTTCAGACTTCAGATGCCAGAACTCGGTAATCACTTCTTTATCTGAGGATTTGACTTTGGCCTTCACCTAATTTGCATCTTACTTCACTTGTGCATTCATTCATTCTTCAAAAAAGTTGATACTGATTATGTTCAGTGTAAAATATGCAAGAGACTAAGAGAGATATGTACCACAAAGCTTCCAGTGTAGAAGGGGAGATAAGGAATGCACATAAATTAGTGAATCCGAGGAAGACTATTAGTGTGCATGAGAAAGTCTGTTCAAATTGCAGTGGGATTTCACAGGCAGAAGAGAAGCAGGAAAATAGGAGTGTTGAAGTCTATTAAGGCAGGTTTCATGGAATGTGAGTTTGACCATGAATGGCAGTTTGCTCCTTTAATGAGTCAATCAGCATTTATCGAGTTTCCACTGTGGGCTAGAATATGCATCACATCCAAATCCAATCCGATTGACAAATCCTGATGGCTCTGCTTCCAAAACCTAATCTCTATCTGACCACTTCTCACCAACCTGCTGACATAGCTCTGGGCCCAAACCACCACACAATGAACTCCCATCTGATTTTCTGCTTTTACCCTCACACCTGTCAAGTCTCTATTTTGCAAAGCTAACAGGTTAAAGATTATATCTTTCATATAACTTCTCTGCTTTTCTGTCTTCCAATAGCTGTCTGTTACAGTGGAGATAATATTCAAACTCCTCACCAAGCTCTGGGCCCCCTTTGATACCAATTCAGGACAATTTCATTTTCCCCACTCCATAATCATAATTCTCTCTCCACATAGCCCTTCCATTTTTTTAGTAAATCAAAACTATTCCTACATGTGGTCTCTGTACTTTGAAATCTGTGCTTTGGAATCTCCAAGACTATCTCCTTCTTATTTCTGTCTCTTTCTCACCACTTGGTTCTAGGCTCAAAAGCTGTCTTTTCAGAAAGGCCTTTTTTGACCACTCTATCAAAAACATGATCTGTTCTGTCACTGCTTCCCTGTCACTATCTACCAAACTGCAGTGTTTTAATTTTTCCTGTAGAATTTACCACTCTCCCTGAAATTATCTTTTTTTTTTTTTTTGCGGTACCGGGGATTGAACGCAGGGGCGTTCTACCTCCATGCTACACCCCCGGCCCTATTTTTTTATACTTTATTTTGAAACTGGGTCTCATGAAGTTGCAGAGGACCTCACTAAGGAGAGAGGGAGAGAGAGAGACAGGGAGAGAGAGAGAGCGAGAGAGCTGAGGCTGGCCGCGAACCCGGATCCTCCGGTCTCCGCCTCCCAAAGTACTGAGATTACAAGCGTGCGCCACCACGCCCGGCTTGAAATTATCTTTTTAAATAAGTTTGTTAGTACATTCATTTTCTACCTTTTCCCACTTGTATAGAAGCTTCCTATACATCGGCCCCTAACTGATCTTGTTGATCATACTGTCTCTAGTATCTATCTTGTTCATCAATGATAGACTTCCTGTACCTATTTGTAGAATGAATGCAAGGCAGAAGACAGGGTTCTTCTCTTATGCAGGCATTTGAAACCACATGAATTTCAGCATCGATGGGCAGAATCAGAGATTAGCAAGTCACCTGGACTTTATAATTATAGTGGACTTGAGAGGGAATCAAGAGACCGGACCTGTGAGTGAAGCCAGATGGGGAGGAGCCTCCAGTGTCTATAAGAAAGTAAAATGATGAGGATCTAGTGAAATTTCTGAGCAGTTGAGTAGCATAGTCACAGCAGCATCCTATTTGCTTCATCTGGTAATAATAACAAAAGCAAACATAGCAATGGAAGAAAAGAGAAAAGAAACTGGAGGTGGGCAGAGCTATAGGTAGGCTATTGCCAGTGTCTAAGGCAGAAGTCATATCAGGTGGGCAGAAAGGGATAGGATGCAGAATCCAGCGAAGATGCAGAGGTGAACCTGGAAGCCAGTTTGAAGCAGAGGCCAAAGACAGGGATATCATAAATTATCTGAATTGACCTTGAGACTTTTCACTGGCTCAGACTAGTCAAAGAAATAATAAGGTAGTGGGCATGTATTGAAGGGAAGTTAGGATAACTCATGACCTTGAAGAAAGAGTTGAACATCTAAGACTTAAGAAGGGAGAGAAGGAAGAAAGCTATGGGTGACCTGTGGCTGTAGTTTTCTGATCTCTGCTTGAGAGGGCTACCAGTAATGAGCTGATTTCTACCCATGGGTCTATCCAAACATCAAAGAGGAAGATGCTGCTTGACCCACCATGAGTCAGGTAAATATCCTTGGATCAATCTGTTATTGCCAGGATGCAAGTCACTTGTGCTGTAGTGCTGGGTACCCACTCCTATGATCTAGGTCAAAATTTTTTTTTTATTTGCGGTACCGGGGATTGAACCCAGGGGCGTTCTACCTCCGAGCTACACCCCCGGCCCTATTTTTTATACTTTATTTTGAAAATGGGTCTCACGAAGTTTCGGAGGGCCTCACTAAGTAGAAAGAGAGAGAAACAGGGAGAGAGAGAGAGAGAAAGCTGAGACTGGCCGCGAACCTGGATCCTCCGTTCTCCGCCTCCCAAAGTACTGGGATTACAAGCGTGCGCCACCACGCCCGGCCCGATCTAGGTCAATTTAATGGAAAGGAAACTCTTAAAGGGCTAGACAGTCATTCTAATCAGCCTAGTACAATTGGAAATAAGAACATGGATGGAGGTGAAGATAATGGAACTTTCTATACAGCTGTATCTGAGAAACCAGCTAATAACTTAGAATGTGAAGCTATATGTTGGGAGACATGCCAGAGCTAGGGATAAAAACCTGGGATTCATCCATATAAATGTGATAGTTGAAGTGACAAGATGAATGAAATATGAGAGGAAGAGAGATGTACAGAGAAAGGCAAGAGCAATGATTTCATCCTCTAGGAGCAAGAGGAGCTGGTGTACCCAAGAAGGACTGGGGAAATAGATCAAAGGAACTTTAGAAAGTAATATTTCATGGGAAACAGAAGAAGAGAAAGTGTCAAGACAGGATGAGCCATTGTGATAAATGTAGAAAACCTATCATTCTCCAAGATAAAGTGTGGACCTAGTGACAATTAGCTTTGGGAAAGTGTGTGCATAGAGAGTATTTGTGGGAGTCTGTGCATGTGCAGAGGATCAGAGGGCCAGGGTGGAAGAATAATGATAAAGTTAAAGGGACTTTCAAATGTAACACATAATCTCTAATAAAAGCCTTTAGCCACACTATTGATAACTTATCAGGGAAAACTCCCATGAGACAATTACTTGATTTTATATTATTTTGACATGGTTAAATGAATAAATGAAATAAAGTCAATCTCAGTTCCTTTGTCTGTGGAAGTAGTTTTCAAGTATGAAATAGGAGGACTAAAATGTTAATCCTATCTCATTTCTTCTAATATTTGGGTTTAGAAATGATGGAAACCTCATCTCGTCATTAGTGGCAGAGGATGAGGACAGGGTCATGGATATGAATAAGATTAATAGCTTTTTGCAAAAAAAAATCCCAAATGGAGATGACCCAGTGCCTAACACCAGTGTAATAAGCAACATAGTCAGTGTACTTAATCATAAAATTCTTATGCTCTTCTATTCAATCCAAGATAATTCCACACATATTACTGAGCATCCAGTATCTGCCCAACATCGACGCAGGTGCCAAGGATATTGTACAAATGAGGTAGCTCCTGACATCTTGAGGTTTACAGTCCAATAGGGAATACAGAGAAGTAAGCAGGCAGTTATTAAATGTTGTAGTGAGATCAAAGGTGGTTCATCATGGGATCTTATTAGACAGAAACTTAATCCATACTGGACTCTAGGCAAATTTTCTGGAGAAGAGACATCATCTGAGCTGAGATATAAGGAAGCAGGACCGTAAGGACCATACAAAGATGGAGAAAATGTAATACTGGTAGAGGAACCAGTAAGTGAAACAGCTTGGAACCAAAATAAAGATCATATATCATCCTGGACATGCGCAAGGGCTCAGGATCCTGTGTGGGTGGAAACAACACAGAGTGGATGGGTTGGTCAGGAATGAATTGTATGTCAAGATATGGAACTATTAAGGTAGACATGTCCCAGATCACAAAGGCTCTTTTAAGCCCATTAAAGGAGTTTACTTTTTTTTTTTAATCTTGAGAGCACGAGCAACCATTGAACAGTTATAAGCACAGACAGGATGACATGTAATTTTACTTTAGAAAAAAACACTATGCTCTTTGGAGAATTGATTAGGGGTTTGGCAAGTGAGGGTGGCTAATGTAAAGGAAAAGCAAAGAGACTAATTAAGAGGCTGTTCCAGAAATCCAGGTAAGAGATGAATGAAAATGTGTTTGACTATGTGAAGAGATTGGGATGGGTGTGTGAGATACCAAGGTGATAAAAATCTATAGCTACTGGGAACCAATTAACTGTGAGAGATGGAGATAGAAAGAGTCCAAGACGATAAGTTTCCTAAAAGAAATTAGCATCTCCACTTAAAAGTTAAGAGTAGAATTCCATTGTGTGTATTTCCCACAATTTTGTAATCCACTCATCTGTTGATGGACACCTAGGTTGGTTCCATGATTTGTCCACTGTGAATTGTGCTGCTATGAACATGGGTATGCATATATTACTGTAGTTTTCTGGTTTCAATCCCTTTGGTTTGATACCCAGTAGTGGTATAGCTGGGTCATATGGTGGGTCCATTCCCAGTTTTCTGAGGAATCGCCACAAAAATTGTGGGAAATACACACAATGGAATTCTACTCAGCAATAAAGAAGAACAAAATAACATCATTTGCAAGAAAGTGGAAGGATCTGGAGAACATTATGTTAAGCGAGATCAGTCAATCACAAAAAAAGAAGGAACATATGTTTTCATTAATATGCACAACCTAAGGAGCAGTAGGGTCACACAAGGGATTCTGGTTGATAATGGAGAACCCTCAGTGGAATAAGGGAAGTGGTACAAGGGAAGGGGGAGGGCAAGAAAGAAGGTAATTAATGGAATTATTATCATAAATAATATGTACATGTGAAAATATACCAACATCATTCTTGGTACTCCATACGGGTGGAGGGATGCAGGGGGGCACTAAGAGCTGTATGCATATATGTTAACATCAAATAGATATTCATTGCAATGTAAGACTCCAATGCACCAATAAAAGCACTTAAAAAAAAAGTTAAGAGGTTGTTTGTAAAACTAATTACATCATAAAGAAACAACAAGGAGATATGTGCATGTTTGTAGCAAGAAGGAAACAAGGCATGTACATCACAATTTGGGTTTGCTGGTAGAGGTGACTAAATCTTCCCAGAATGCTTGTCTACACCTTAGGGACAGCCAGTCATCAAGGAATGGTGCAAAAAAAGAACTGAGAGCGTTGTGTGAGCATTTGTTCATGACCATTTAAAATCAAATGCTTTGGATGAGTGGACTCTTCTAACCTCACCTGTTAAGAATGGTGAATTCCCCAGATAGGCATGCACCATCTGGTCCAGCAGATGCCAGACAGGAAAACCTGTAGTCGCATGCAAATCATTAGCAAACACATGTGGCCAGCTCTCAATGCCTCATTGCCACCACCCAGCCCAAAGTCACTGTCCTCTCCTACCTGAATGCTTTGTAAGTCATCTCTCAGCCTGTGCTTATATTCTATCCTACAGAAAAGCCAGAGCAAAACTTTTAAAAACATAGATCAAATTGTATGACTCCCTTGCTCTAAACTCTCCAATAGATGTCATTAAAAATAATAATAAAAACCTTTAATGGGGTGTGTTTCAGTCAGCATTCTCATTGCTGTAATCCAAAACATCTGACCACCACACAGCTTACAGGAATGAAGGTTTATTTGTTCACAGTTCTGGAAATTTTAGTGGTTCAGTCCATGTCATGCCAGATTACATCAGGTGCTCTACTCTCACATCATGGAGGCCAGAAACAAGAGAGAGCAGAGCAATCAAGGGGACTCACAGTCCCTAGGGCCATACCACCAGTGACCCACTTACTCCAGTCACACCCCACCTGCCTAGGTTACTGCTCAGTAAATCCATTACAATGGATTTATCCACTGATGAGATCACAACCCTCCTGACTTAATTATATCCACTCTGAACATTAATACATAAGCTTTTCAGGGGACATTCACTATCTAACCATAACATAACAGAGAGTCTTTTGTGATAAGGGTTGGATCGTATCCTCTTATTATGTGTCTCTTACTCACCCTGATGATACTGGTGCCCTCCATGTGCCCTGATCACACCAACCCTGCTCCTACCTCAGGGATTTACACTTATGATTTTCTCCATCTCAATCTTACTAAGCCCAGAAGGTACCTGATCCCAAATTGGTCTTCATTCCCAGTTCTCCCTCACCAAACCCTTTGATACTTTCTAGCCATTACAACAACCATATAGACTATATATTTTTATTCATTTTGTTTTCTCCACTTGACTCCAAATGCCATTAGGCAAAACTTCTGTCAGTTTCACTCACAATCCCCTCCTCTGAGAACAGACTTGACACGTAGTAGGTGTCTGATAATGTGTGGATAAATGTTGCTGAAATCTCTCTTCAAAGACAAAAACATTCATCTTCATAATAGTTTTCCCCTTCTTACCATAAGTAGATGTAATACATTATCGATAAATATTTTCTATTGAAATGTAAATGTAGAGAAAAATTGGAGGTTTTCTTTAGGGGGAAAATAGCAGCAATACAACAACACTATGAAATTGCTTCAGAACTTGCTTATGAGGAGACTAAAAATGTAACAGGTAACTCAATTTCAAAAAAGCTGGAGGGATAATAAAACATTATTAATCTGCCTTCCAACGCAGGTGGGTCTTGAAATAAAGAGCTCTTAACATTTTTTTTTTTTTTTTTGCTTGCTCAAATGGCCTGAGGATTTCAGATTTGAGTTGGGCAGAACTGAATCATTCTGCATAATTGAGGGAAGTAGGATTTTTAAGTGCCATCTTTTCTCCTACCTCTTCAGTTTTTGGTTCTGTGGGTGAAAAATAAATGGCAGTGAAGAAGGCGGAGCCACAGAATGCACGTTCCTTAAGAAATGACAACAGTAATGTATTGAGTGCCTACTTTGTTCAAGATAGGGTGACAGGGCCCTCATCTAGATATACCATCTGTCACAAGGATTCTGTGAGGTATATATTATCTGCACTTATCAGATAAGGAAGCTGAGAGAGGTTTAAAATGCTTTTGTTTTTTGCACAAAATTGGTGGGTGCTAGGATGGAATCTAATCTCACTGTCGGCACACCTCTTTCTCCATGAAATGCTGCTTCTTTGTTTTTTTTGAATCTCTCTTTCCTTCTGGCCACCAAGTAAAGACATTTTCCCATAGAAATAATTGTAGGAATCTGAGTATGGTGGTGCACGCCTATAGTCCCAGGACTTGGGTGGCTGAGACTGGAGGATCACTGGTTCGAGGTCAACCTCAGTAACTTAGTGAGGCCCTCAGCAACTTAGTGAGACCCTGTTTCAAAGTAAAAAAATAAAATAGGGCTGGGGTGTAGCTCAGAGATAGAACATCCCTGGGTTCAATCCCCAGAACCACAAAAGAATGAAAAAAAAAAAAGAGAGAATTGTAGGAATGGTAATTTGGTTTCCAGGTAAGTTCATTAAAACCCTCTGCAGTGCATAATACAGTTGAAAGAGCACCACTGTTTCTATGGAAATATGAACAGAGAGAGCTAAACTGCCCACTTAACAAATGAACTAGGGAGATAGAATCTGTTTCCCTCTTCTCAGAGGAGATAAATAGGTGGCACTGTTCGATTCCTCAAGCTCATTTTGTGTTTCATCTTTCCAGATAGCATATAGTTGAGCTATATTTTCTCCCACCACGAAAGTACGAAAGCTGCCTGGTTTTCCAGTACACAAAGTAAATGCTGAGCCCCGGAGCCAATTTCTCATCTCAGACACTGCAGTTTTCAATGTGCATTTTGTAAGCTCCAAACATGACTATAAACATATCCGCCAAAGCAAACTGTAATTATTATAAAATAAGTCTGGGAGGCTTGGGAGAATGTGTTTTCTGAAACCTAGCATCCCTTGTTTAAGCGTACAGTGGGGAGAGTCAGCAAGGGGGAACTAGCACACACTCCACTGTTGGCAGTGCTGTTTCCCACACAGCATAATCAAGACATATGGCCTCATCTTTCTCTCTTTGTCACATCCCGGGAGTGAGGTATTTAAAAAAGCTGAGAACTCTTCCCAGCCAACTCAGAACAGGGTCGTCTACAGCGATGCTATTCAAAATATAGCATCAGTGATACATGGAGCCTGTTCAAAATGCAAACTCTGGGCCCACCCCAGACGTACTGAGTCAGAATCTCTGGGGTGGGTGCAGCAACTTGTGTTCCACCAGCTTTCTGGGTGAGCGTGACACCAGCTGAAATTTGAGAAGCATACACAAAGGGGAAGAAATGCTACTCTGACCAGAGGAATGGGGTTCAAGTCCCTGGGGCATCTGTTAATGGAGGACTATTTGGGGATTAAATCATTTGACCTCTCTGGCTTTCATGTTTCTTATCTGCAAAATGAAGGAATTACTCTAACTTATCTCTGAATTTCTTCTCAATGGAGCATCAGAACATCTCATTTTTCCACATTACCTGGTATTAGTATACAGGTTCCCTTCATTATGAATGCTTTGGCTGTCATTACCTGGCTGTTCTTCTCTCTCCTGGTGTAATAACAACTACAGTTGAGTGCCACTTGTGTTCATATATGTTGTCCTGAATTTCACATATGTTTGAAGTACTGATGTCCTCTAGTAGCAGTTATCTCCGTTGAAGTACTGATGAAACAGAAAGGTGATGTAATGGCCTCAAGACCACACAGGAAGCAAATGGCAGGGCCAGGATTCAATCCAGGATTTCATTTCAGGTCTGATTTAAAAATCCATGCTCCTTCCTCTCTGCCAAGGTCTATCTTCCCAGAATTAGTAGCTTTCGTCAATGAAAGGAAAAACAAACACAAACCCACAACAGACCACGAGGTGGGGCTAGGCAGGCCTCATTTCTATGGGCAGTGTGTTTCCTTTAAGTATATAAAGCAATTACTTTGAATACATTTAACACACATATTGATTTCATATAAAAGCCACTTTACCTAAGAGTGATCAATAAACAACAAGGCTTGTAGTTGTACTAAACTGCTGATTTATTGACAACTCTGAGATGTGTTGTCCCTGATGAAAAGACTCGGAAAATGGAAGCCGGAGAGAGCTTTGAGAAATTTCAAGCTTAAAGAAGTCATTGTAGGCAAAAGGAAATTCAGAACCAGAGCAGTGAAGTGATTTTTCCAAGGTCACACAGCTGGTTAATGACAGGAATGTGACCAGGAGGTATCTCATTACCCATCCAAGTTGGTGTGATTGTGGTAATGTTTTATTAAATCAAGCTGGATAATCCCTTTTCAGAAGCAGCCATATACCCATATAGCCATTTTCAAGGGAGATATGCTATTCCAGAGTCTTAAATTATAAGCAAGGATTATTCAAGCTAATAAAGTTAAGATGAAAATTCTGAGGCAGAGGCAAGGGCCTGAACAAATATATGGAGTTCTGGAACTGCAAGATGTGTTTGGGGGAACTGTTGGAAATTCTATAGTAATAAAAATGAAGCAATTCAACTCAGGAAGTGATTAGAAATGAGGCTGGAGAGAGATGGAGAAGCCAGGTCATGCAGGGCTGAACATGCCATTCTCAGGCATTTGAAGTTTCTAAGAAGTTACTAAATAATTTATGCAGGAAAATGTCATGATCAGATTTGTATCTTAGTTCCCTCTGGCTACAGTATGAACTTAAAGAGTGAGGGAAGGAGGGAAGTAGAGCATTTGAGACTAAAGACATGAGATAGTGAAGCCAGTTAGACGTATAATACTCCAGGTAACAGAAGACGAAGCCTGCGCAAGGTCAGTTCTACCAGCAGTAAAGTAGAGAGGGAAGATCTGAAATATGTTTTTGAGAAGTTAAATGACTGGGACTCGGTGCTTGATCAAATTAGAAAGGAGAGGGGATGAGAGTGACTCCCAACTTTCTAGCTTGGGCAACTGATAGCTGGTAATGAGACAGGGAGCAGGAGGAGGAATATATTTGACCACTTGGGACTCACTGCATGGTCACTGTTGAGTTGTCCCGGAGAGACGGTGCACACAGAGGCTACATCCAAACCATCCAAGAATGTAGAAGACCACCCAAGTCAAGAGAGTACCTAGCTAAGGTAGAACTCAAGAGTTATAGAGGGTGCTACAGAGGAGGAGGCCACAACAACCTTATGGGAGAGAACCAAGAAGTTGTAAGAGAAAGGAAAAGCCTTGGATCAAAAGCCAAAAACCAAAAATAAAAATTCTCAGTGAATTATAATTAGTTTTTGTTTGTTTGTTTGTTTGTTTGCTTGTTTGAGAACTTGGAATTGAACCTAGAGGCATTCTACCTCCAAGTTACATCCCCAGATTGATTTTATTTCTTATTTGGAAATAGGGTCTCACTAAGTTGCTGAGGCTGACTTTGAACCTGCGATCCTCTTGTCTCAGCCTCTCAAGTATTAGGATTATAAGCGTGTGCCACCATGCCCAGCTTTAGGTTTTTTGTTTTTGTGGTACTGATGATTGAATCCAGGGGCATTCTACCTTTGAGCTATACCACCAGCCCTATGATATTTTATTTTAATTTTGAAGCAGGAACTCACTAAGTTGCTTGGGGTCTTGCTAAATTGCTGAGGCTAGCCTCGAACCTGTGATCCTCCTGTCTCAGTCTCCCAAGCACTGGGATTACATATGTACAGCACTATGCCCAGTGAATGGAAATTAGTTTTTAATGCATAGGGTCCCATTAAAGTGGAATCTGATTTTAATTTTTTCAAATATGAATGTCCTTGGTCCAGAAGAGCAACAAGGATGGAAACCCAATTGCATGGAGATGCTGGATATAGGATTAAAAATGGGTGTGTTTCTGTTTTAAGGGATTAGGAAATGCTAGATATGAGAATGAAGTGGTTTAAGTAGAACAAATACATAAACACATTGAAGAGCCAACAGAGAGAAAGACAGTAGAGAGACAATTGATGGGGCATCTCTGAAAACAGAGGAGTCGTCATGATATTACTTGGCTCTGGTTTAGAGAAACTCTGTTAACTCATACAAATAACAAAAGTATAGATCTTTTCATATTAAACATGATGCTAATGTGGAAATTAATTCTATACTACAGCGGGAGGCTCCTTGTAAAACAGCAGGGGGTCCCCGATTATAATGTTAACTGCAGATCAGATGTCTGGAAAGACCTAATGAGTTTCTCCTGATGCTCATTTGCTGACACTGAGTGGCTCAGTCCATGGACAGCTTGGCAGCCAAGTTACATCTCTCTCAGGTAACCAGGAGAATAGGTTCTTTGGGAATACAGGTATGATGCAGATTAACAAGTAATCCTTAGGCCCTTTCCACTTTTTTCCAAATTATTGAAGTATTTTCTAAATAAACACCGAAAGGCCTAATTATAGAAGGCTTTAATTTTTCAACACTGATTAATGAAATATACATTGTGGAGAAAATTTATATTTAATATTTCTTAAATAAACTTCCTTAAAACATACTGTGTGTCTATCTGTCTATCATTTTTTTATATACAACTTATTTGAGAGCTCAGACCAAATGGATTCCAAAATTATGCTGAATAAATAGTGGGACAAGTTTGATGAATTTCACTGTGAATATGGTCTGGCACAACCTTATTTGAAAATAAAGTAATCAAATTTGAGGGAGGTGGTATGCAGCATTTCTGCACGGTTGGGATGCAGAGTGACTTTGTATGTAGTAAAAGAAGACCAGATCCTCAGCTAGGTACTTCAGATCCCTTCTCAGTTAATCACAGCAGCATCCCTGCCAGGGAAGAACAATCTATTTTGATTCTGTAATGTTCTATGTACTTCTGGCGTTTTAATTTTTCTGAAATTTGTTTTTTTTTTTTTTTTGCGGTACCGGGGATTGAACCCAGGGGCGTTCTACTTCTGTGCTACACCCCCGGCCCTATTTTTTATACTTTATTTTGAAACTGGGTCTCACAAAGTTGCGGAGGGCCTCACTAAGTAGAGAGAGAGAGAGACAGGGAGAGAGAGAGAGAGAGAGAGAGCTGAGGTTGGCCGCGAACCTGGATCCTCTGTCTCCGCCTCCCAAAATACTGGGATTAAAAGTGTGCGCCACCACGCCCGGCTTATTTTTCTGAAATTTGCATGTCACTTGTAGTGGATCTCATTGAATAGTGTTTCCCCTTCCCCATCTCCTTAAAAGCAGTGCTATCAACAGTTTAGCAATAGAAAGCCATAAGAGGAGGGACACTGAGGCACACAGAGAAGTTACGTGTCTTGTCCAGGTTCATAAACTGGAATTAGTAGAGTCAGGATTTAAACTCAGCTCTATTTGATTTGAAAGCTGGGCAAGAGGAAATCTTTATTACTAACTTCTGTGTTGACAGGGGCACTATTCTAGGTCCTGGTTTACTGCAGAAGACAGGGGCACCTGCCCTCAAGAAGACTGTATTCCAAAGAAGATGGATACTAAAAAGTAAAAAAGAAATGTATATGTTCCATCAATACCACAGAGAAAATAAAAGAGAGGAAGATTATAGAAATGGAGAGGGGAGCTGCTGCTTGCAGGAGGGAACACTGAGTCTGTCTCACTCTTGTAAAATAGGGCAGTAGGACATACCATGTGAAGGAAGTAGAGAAACTGCAAAAGCTATTATACAGGAAAGAACTTGCTTCTGACCAGTCATCAGTGAGGTTTGGCCACTCCTTATCATAAGCCTGAACTGGACAATTGAGAAATGATGGTACAGATCAAGAGCTATAATGGAGATGAGCTCAGGATTCTACCAAAGCATGAAAGAATGGAAGATTTGTGTGGGTAGAATGAGTGTGTCAGAGAAGGAGGTGGGGCTTGACCTGGGTCTGGAGGAAGTAGGATTCTGCCCGGGCCATGGGGCAAGAGGAGGCTAGGTATGTGTCATGGCAGGGAGACAACAGCATGTGAAACAGCACACAGGGTTGAAGGAGCATGGCATGTTCAGGTCCATTGTCAAGGCTGAGCTAACTTAGGACTCCAAATGGGGAATGGCAGGGGATGCTCTCAACGAAACATAGCACTGGGAAATAATTTAACTTGGCAAACCTCTGCAAAAGTAAATTCTCTCTGTTCTTAGGGACAATGTCACTGAAAATATTCCAAATGAATTTCCCACAGTGCCTGGGAAGTCCAGACAGTGTCATGGGAGGTTTCTTGATGAACGAGGTGGAAGGTACACTGTGGGACAAGACAGTGGTTCTTGTCCCAGATTGTGCATTAGAATCACTAGTGGGATTTATAATTGGCATAAACAACAATTTAAAATTTTAAAAAGACACCAATGAATACTTCAAACCTGAGGGTCTTGGAGTGAACTTTGGATGTTGGTGGCTTTCTAAGCTCTCCAGTTGAAACCAATGAGCATCCAACCTTGAGTGTCACTCTTTCCAGAAGATTCACAAGGGAAACTGAATTCTTTCAAAGACCAGGGGCACCTCATAAATTTCTGAATCTGCATGGAAACATTCGTCCATGAAAGAAGGAGAAACAGGCAAGGGCTGATCCTAGGACTGACAGTGTTCATGTTCCCGGGTTTAGAAAAAGTCTTTTTGAAAGAAAAGCTAGTGAAAGCCATGCATCATTATGCAAGCAGGCTCTGAAGCCTAATGGAGAGCTGTGAACTTAATGGTGCCCTGAACACTCCTCAGTAATTATCTCAGAAGAAAACAATGGCACCAAAGGGAGGCCCTGATTTGCAGCAGTCCCAAGGGACAGTAAATGAGAAGTAATCTGAATGAGAAACCAATTGTGAGTCATCCCTCGACTTGCTTTCCCATAATGACACCTGAAGTTGGGCTTGTTTGTTCTGTAAACCTTAGTTAAACAAAGCAACCCTCTAAGACACCAGGGGTTTGCCAGAAAACAGTTAGTTTAATTGGAACTCATCTGTTTGGGTTTCTAATGAGTCTCTCATTTCATAGCTGGCTTCTAGTTTGAAATAAAATGTCCCCCTGTCTGGGATGATTAAAAACCTGGTTAAGCATACAATATGCGGGTGGCTGCCAAAATGTTTCCACCAGCAGTACTGCTCAATTCTGAGTCCTACAGGCAGAATTGGAATACAGAAAAAACTGATTGCTTTAGCATAAAAACAATCACATGCAATTATCCAAGTGATATTTTGTTAAGGAATCCACCTTATAACTGCATCCATTTCTCAAGGGTTGCTACTCAACTCTTCCCCTTTTTTGCCCCTCTTTTTGTTTTCTAGTTGGTTTTCCATTTGGAGAGTGTGATAAATAGTTTTGGGGATCCATTGTGTCTTACCAGTGTTTCTGGTTGAAATTAGGCTATCCTGCTTGCAAAAGAGCTACTCTGTGTTATAAAATGAAATACAGACTATAATAAATGCAACTTCATCTTGCAGCTATGGGCATTTTCCTTTCAGAAAATTGCAAGGTGATGACCATTAGGCATTTCATTAGGAAACACAGTTAAGTAATTTACTTCTCCAGCACCTTTGTTCTCAGACATGCACATCCCTTTCACCCTTCCCCAAAGATCGAGATTTCAGTATTTCTGCTGTCTGCCTGGTTCATTTTGCAAACTAACTATTTCACTAGGGGGAAAAAAAAACTTTCACAAATAAGGAGCAGATGTTTCCTGGATCATAATAATCAAATAGAGTGAGCTAATTTGCCAGTTGATCTGTGGTTCTTAATCATTTGCAAAATCAAATGTATGGAGCTTCCTAAAAAATACAAATACACACAATATTACACACCTTATAATCATAAACATAAGGGGTGGAATCTATAATATGTATACATAGCTTTGGCTCAGTGAATGACACATGGTTGATAACAAATATTTGTTAAATTGAGGTAGGATAGAAGACATAGGACAGGTACAAAAAGAGACATGAAGGACAAGAGTGGCCATGATTAAAAGTCCAGATTCAAAGTTCACTTTCACACACCATGATCACAAACAGTACAATTAAATCGATTATTAGGCCTTATCCATAAGTCATCTGATTACTTCAAGCCCTCCATGTTACATCAATGTAGTACTGTTTTTAAGTTTATGAAACAAAACACCCAAAAGGGGAACTTACTAAGTATTTTTCATCAGGAACAAGAAGAAACAAGCTCTAGTAGGTAATAAGTAATATATCCAGTGTCCAAGACAAAGGAGAAGTAAAAATATCCTCTTAGGTCATGTCTCTGTACTATAGGTTTTACAGGTATAAATATACCTGGCTAAGATGTAGCTAGAGTTTCTCTCCAATGCCCACACCCTACCCTGTCTGAGTGTGGACTTCCTTCTTTCAATAAAATCAATCTGTGCCTCACCGTAACCAATCCTTAAATTCTGTTCTGTGATGATGTCAGAGACCCTTACAAAGTTGAGGTTCATCTCCCCTTTGGGGACCCCCTCAGGATCCTTGTCCCAGTGACAAATTGAGTGAATGAGTAGATGAGTGAGTAAAATTTTGGGTGGGTTTGGATAGTCTGGAGGGCTAGTTCCAATAGATTCTAGGTTCTGAGCCTCCACCATGAATGAAAATCTTTATGAAAATGAATTATCCTGATTTCTTCAGGGCCTAGAGAACGGCCTTCTTTTTCTGTGTCAAGAGTTGACCATCTCCTTTCTCACCATACAATTTAAATCTAGACAGAGCAAACCTGTTTGATTAGGTGTCCGTGTAGACAATTAACAATCACTTCTAGACTCTCTCATAGAGGTCACTCCAGAGTTCCTTGATGGAATATTTGGTTGTTCTTAAACTCCTCCGTAATGCATTTAATTACCACCTCTAGCTTTTTCTCCCATCTAATGTATTTTATTTCAACTTCATTCTCAGAAGACATATTTTCTCTCCATTTACAATTCCTAGAGCATCATAATGCATATCCTGCCAAAGGCAGCTGGGGAACATTGTCTGGGGCCCTCTCTGCTGTTGGAGTGGGTTTCCCTTCTGGGCATCTCCAGACACACACACTCTGAAAAGATGTTCACATGGAGCCTATTTGCAAGGAAAAAGTCTGTCCACCCCCTTCCCACTCAACTGTCCTGACTGTGTGTGTCTATGAAGCTTTAAAAGTCTTATTTTCCCACCATCTTACTCAGCTAGAGCATCTATAAGAAAGTCCCACACACTGGGTGGCTTAAACAACAGACCTTTATTTCCTACAGTTCTAGAGGCTGTGAAGTCCAGGATCAAAGAGCTGGTCAATCAGGTTCTTGGTAAGGACTCTCTTCCTGGCTTGCAGACAGCTACATTCTCACTGTGACCTCACATCACCTTTTCTCAGACACTAATCCCATCATGAGGGCCCTCCCTCATGATTTAGTCTAACCCTAATTACCTGCCCAAAGCCCCATCCCATTTGCCATGTGAAGGGGTTAGGGCTTCTACATGTGAATGTTGGGGGGATGCAAACACTCAGTCCATAAGCCCACTGGCTTGTAAGGAAAAGAAGACTCTAGCGAGAGACCACTGCACACCAGAGACATTCCGTGGGTGGGTTATTAAATGCTAACCACATTATGGGTAGACAGGCTGACTCTTTAGAAATGAGGACTTTGAGTGTCAGAGAGGTTAAGCAACAACTTGAGCATCGTCATGTAGCCAGGAAAAAATGACACAGGGACCTCAACCTAGAGTTCTTTGACACCCCAACTCCCATCACTACCTTCAGGTTGCAGCCAGCATCAGCCTGAGGGCTGGCTGTTCTAGTCTCACTGATGGGGACCTTTAAACAACATCAGCATCAGGACCTGCCCCCTTTATAATGATTCAGCCAGACTAGGGGATAGGGCCCCCTCTCTACATATTTTTAAAACCTCCACAGGGCTCACTGACTCTGGCCTCTTTGAAAAATACTAACCTTGCCTTGCTGCCTTCTCAAACTAAGTAAATACTGATGTTGGCTTTCAAGTGTGACAATCACCTTGGATGTCCTAAGACAGACATGATTTCCTGGCTCATTCTTGGCTCCCTAGGAAGGAACAAGCATATACCAACTGTAGGCTCTGTCTGAGAAGGGTAATTATGGTCACATCCCTACTGCTTGTTAGACATGTCTTTGTCACTTACCAAGTACACAGGGTCTTGAAGAAATTAGAAGCCATAGGGGACACAGACATCACTATCACCAACAGCAATGGAAAAGCAACAGGCTTTTTCTTTGATTCATTGTTACAGGAATATGCCCACACTCCCCACTTCCTTACTGAAAGAATACAAGGTGTGACTGTAAGGCAATGCATATGATTTTAAAATTTAAAATGAAAAAGAAGCTACACATCTAAATGAAATCTGGTCCTTTTTTAAGAGGTCCCTTGGGGAGCTATACACTTAGTCTAATGATGTGAGTGAGGTGCAGAATCACTTTTTTAATTCCTCATGGGAAGTGCTTACAGAGTTTCTGGTGTATTCTTTTGAATGTCCGCTGCCAGGAAAATCCCTGACCTTTACAAGATGGATTTGATTTGAGGGAAATAGAAAAATTGCATTTAGAGACAAGTTTTGCAATCAAGTTAAGTGATCACACAAGAGAATTCTGCTTTGGGAGCAAAACTGGGAAAGATCATAGACTAATGAGGATGCCTTCACTACCATGCTTGCAGAACTTGTTAGGATACCAATTATAACACAGACAATATAGACCTTTTCAAACTGATTTTTAGCTATTCCAGCATATTATATAAAATGTGTACAATAAGATGAATATTTTGCAACATAAGATATATTCGAGCAATGATTTTTAGTTTTATCTTTTAAGGGTGTCTTTGCACATATGGATTTTGATTTAAAAATACAACAACTTCAGGTTAATATGAATTTATGCTACCAGTTCAATAGTTCATGAAACCAAACAGTTTAAAAAATGACTTTGGGTTGGATCATCTCTTCCTGAGATCTACCTTATAGGGATCAAAACCCACACGTATGTATTATTTATTCTACTAAATATCTCCATATGAAACCACTGATAGCAATAAATACACATTAAGGGAATAATTGGGCAAAAGATGAGCAATTACTTTGATTATAATTAGGGACAGCAAGAGAGGGGGCATAAAGTACAGTCACTTTAAAAGATGGGCATAATTGGCATCCTGGATTTCTTGTGAGATCCACAAACTCGGCATCATGATTCTTTCTCATTAAGTTTAGAAGTGCTGCTTTTACCGTATTTGCCTCCTAGTTATATTGCAGGAGATGTGTCCACACTCTGTGCATGATCTAAGACTTCATACGATTCTTGTTTCTGAAATGTCTTCTGATCAGAGTTATAAGGGTAAACTCTTCTCAAGTTGTTCTTTTAAGGGTCCAGGAGACTTGGACCATGCTATTATCTCCATCAGTACTTTTCCATATTTTGGTGTATGGGATTATTTCCAGCAAATGTTGGGAAAATAGCACTGATCATCACACCAGCTTTGCATCCTTACATTGCACCTGCTTCTGCATGGTTATTTATAATTTAGATTTATAGAAAATGTTCACAGTAACCAAATCCATGGGCAGATATGTGCCTTCTGAGTGCTTATGTTTCTTAGTTCCCAAGTATAAAGATGCATTTATAATGAAAAGCTCATCTCACTTTGTCTACAAGCCCACATAAATTAAACCTCTTTGACACTGGCTAGATAGAAGGCTCTCTCAACCTTGACCTTTAAAGAAGAATAACCAGTATCATTAAAGTCCTATTTCAAAAGTGCCTTTGAGTAACTCTCTTACTTCCAGACTCTCTCTAGATTCAACAGATGTCTTTTTGGGATGCACTAAAGCTTCTGTTTATTCCATTCACAATCTAATTTCATCACTTTGTTTCTATGGTATAATTGAGACAAGCTGGATGAATTGTTTCCTAACTGGTTTATCATAAAAGAGGCCAAAACTGGTCTCAAAATAGTTTTGATATTTGGAGTCTTTCAGCAAGAAAGAGTGAGAAAGATAAGAGAAGCATGACAAGAATGTGTTAAGCTAATTTGTAATGGAAGCAACCATGCCACAACTGAACAAAGGGTCCAATCATATTGTTCCTACTTTAATTCCACCATACCAACAGAACATGAGCTCACTGAGGGCAGGGGTAAAGTCTTGTGGCCTTTGGTGTACCCAGCATCCAGCATTGTGCCTGGCACAATATCCTTAGGTAATTTTCTTTCACATCAGTCATGGCCCCCATAGGCAGGATTTGGTTCAGTTAAAGAGGAACACTGAATAAGCCATGATAGTGAGGGTCAGTGTCCATTTCTTTGCCTAAACTTGGAATGTGGGCTTAGAACTTAAAAAAATAAATAAATAAATATACAGGATGTGACTTAATGGCAGGGTCCAAGGTACCTGTGTGTTATGTTTTGGGTTTAAAATGTCCCCCCAAAATCTCATGTGTTGGTAATTCAGTCCAGTTTGGAGGTGGGACATGGATGGAGGGGATGGATCCCTGGAGGCATGGCCTTGGGGACTATATATGATATGTCCCTGGCCACTTTCTGTGTCTCTCTCTGCTTCTGGCCACCGTGACTGAGAGTGTCTTTTCTCCACCACGGCCCTGCCTCTCTGGTTTCTGCCTTGGATCCAGCCACCAATGGACCGAACTTCTGAAATCATGAGTCCGAATAAGCCTTTCCTTCTCTCAGTTGTTTGTGTCAAGTAGTTTGGTCAAAGCAATGGAAAAACTAACACTGTGTATGATATAGAGAGATTTTCTTTTTTTTCGGATCAGTTTGTGTAAAGATCTCTAATATTTGGTTCATTAAAATCATTAACTTCTTGAAACTCTCACCTTACTTCTCTGAATCTTCATGGACTCTTCTCATCTTCCCAACTTATAAAAATGTTGGTGTTCCCTGACCCATCCTCAGACCTCACTCTCTGCATGACCTCAAGCCATGCTTCTTCCTTCTACCATCAACTCTATTCCAATGAATCTATGTCTTCATCTCCAGCCCAGGCTTTGAATCTTTAAAATCATATAATTGCTTCTATGCTCTGCATCTATCTCCCAAATACCTCAATGCAATATGATCAAGACATATCTTCACATAGAAATTTCCTTCTCATATGAAAGCACCACATTCCCCATGAAAGGTATACTAATTTTTTTTTTTTTTTTTGCGGTACCGGGGATTGAACGCAGGGGCGTTCTACCTCCGTGCTACGCCCCCCGCCCTATTTTTTATGCTTTATTTTGAAACCGGGTCTCACAAAGTTGCGGAGGGCCTCACTAAGGAGAGAGAGAGGGAGAGAGAGAAAGAGAGAGACAGAGAGAGAGAGAGAGACAGAGAGAGACAGGGAGAGAGAGAGCTAGAGCTGAGGCTGGCCACGAACCCGGATCCTCCGGTCTCCGCCTCCCAAAGTACTGGGATTACAAGCGTGCGCCACCACGCCCGGCTCGGTATACTAAAAATTTAGGAGACATCTTGAGTTATCCTTTTCACTCAAAACCAATCATCTCTAATCTGTCAAGTCCTGCTCACATTACCTCCATACGATTTATTCAGTGAGTCTCATCTTCTTCATGTCTCATACCATTTCCCTAAATGAGACCCACATTTTCTTTCTCGGGATTATCTCCTGCTCTTCCTGCCCTACTGTATCCAAATTACAGCCATGGTGATCATTCTAAAATAAAAATATATCCCGACCCCTGAAATGTAAGAAAACTATGATTATAACTGATTGATACCTCCACATTCATTAGGGAAATGCAAATCAAGACCACAGTGAGATATTATTTCATACCCAATTAGGAAGGCTAATATAAAAATGGAAAATAGTGAGTGTTGGCAAGGATGCAGAGAAATTGTAAGAATTGTCCATTGCTGGTAGAAATGCAAAGTGTTGCAGCTGCTGAGAAAAACAGTATAGGTGTTCCTTTAAAAAGTTAAACACAGAATTACCATATCTTCCAGCAATACTACTTTTAGACGTATACCCAAAGTATTGAAAACAGGGACTTGTTCACATACTAATATTCAGGGAAGCATTATTCACAGTAGTGGAAATAACCCAAAAGTGCATTGATGAATGAGGGCATGAACAAAATGTGATATCATAAATGTATAATGAGATATTAGCCTTAAAATGAATGAAATTCTGACAAATGCTACAACATAGATGAACCTTGAAAACATTAGGCTAAGTGAAATAAGCTAGAAACAAAAGACAAATGTATGATTCCACGTATGATACCTAAAACAGTCAAATTCACGGGACAGAAAATAGAGTAGTGGTTATGTAGGGAGAGGAAAATGAGAATGTGTTGTTTAATGTGTAGAGAGTTTTAGTTTGAGATAATAAGATAGTGGATAATAGTGATGATTGCATATTGTACTTGTGCTTAATGCCACTGAACTATACATGGCTAAAATAATAAAATTTATGTTTCACATATTTTAACAGATTAAAAATAATTCAAATTATCTATTGCTCCTGCTTCACATCTTGGGCTCCAGTAGTTCTATTGTCTCCCATCATTCATGCCACCTCATCTGTACCATGCACCCGATCTACTTTAATCCAAGACTTGACAGCCTCTCAGAATGTCTTCCCAGCTCCATAAAGAATTGGATGGAGGTTCAGGCTGAGTGGCCTATACATCCCCTTACTCCTAATGCATGGTATTGTAATTATCTGGTTCAATTGTCTCATATGATAGAGAGCTATTGGAAAACAGGAGCTGAGTCTTATACATCCTGCAATTTTTTGAGCATGGTACCTGCCATGCCATAAGCTCTCAATAAATATTTAGGAAATGAGTTAATTAGAAGCAGCTATCATTAAAAACATAGAATATTAAGATTAGAAAAATCTTGAAGTTTACTTAAATTCTTCAGGAAAATGCTATTTTGACATGGTAGACAAAATGTCTAATGTCTGATGTCTAATTTCTGCCAGATGTCTAATTTCCATTTTAAATTCAACAGCAGCCATTTTTTCTTTTTGTCATTGATTATATCATTTAATAAACTCATAGAAGAATTAGATCTGAATCACACTGTGATGGTTCATCTAGATTATCAATTTGACTAGATTATGAAACACCTAAGATCCTGTGACTTTGGGTGTGTTCATGAGATGATTGGTTTATTTAACGGCAGGTCAAAGGAGAAGTCTTGCCCTGACTGTGAGCAGCAATGCTGTTCTGATAGGCTCAGGACCTGGGTAAAAAGGAGAAAGCTGCTTGTATGCATGTGTGGTTCTTCCTGAGAAAAACTCATCTGCTCTCACCTGGGATATTGGCTTTCAGCTCCTGGAGCTTGATTTTCACCATCATTTCTCTGGAGAGTTTCCTGGTCTTTCCATCTTGGACTGGGACTTCATTATCAGTCACTGCTACTCTGAGACTTCAGCTCCTGGACTGCTCAACTAGCTGCTGGGTCCTCTGGCTCTCCACGTGCAGGAGGCCACTTGGGACTACATTGCTTTGGACTGTAAACTGATTTAATAATTACCCTTTAACCATATATACATCCTATAAGTTCTGTTATTCTAGAGAACCCTGACTAATACACACACTGTTCTTCAAGTTAGTGTTTTTTGAACTTCAGTAAGTCTTATATCTTCACAGTATTTGTTCTACCATGGACTAGTTGTCCTAACATCTGATAAGTTCATCTTTATCCTATGTAATTTTGTCAAATCTTTTTTGAAGTGTTGTTTATATATTGTTTCTAGTATATTAAGATCTATGATTAGCCAGGCATGGTTGTGCACAACTATAATACCAGTACTTGGGAGGCTGAGACAGGAGGATTGTAGGTTCTAGACAAGCCTCAACAACTTAGCAAGACTGTCAGCAATCTAGCAAGACCCTGTTTAAAAATAAAAAAATGGCTGGGAGTGTAGGTTGGAGACAGAATGTCCCTGGGGTCAATCCCTAGTACTACCAAAAAAAAAATCAATTATTAAATATTAAAATAAAAACTCACCCATGTGCTACTTAAATTAATTTTTGTACTATTATATATGTAAATAATGCTCTGAGAAGTTAATTTTAATTGCTCCATTGACTACATTTTGGCCTATGAAATTCTGATTCCTCAGCAATCATTCTATCTGTTAACATGATTTGCTGGAATCCTTTTCCATTAATTTATTCAATATTAATTTTTGTGTGGCCTCTATCCCCAGAGCTTGTCTCATATTTATATGAAGTAGAATTATATGTTAAAGTAAAAAGGAAAGGAAAATAAATACAGAAGGTCAGATGGTGCAGCTTCGTGTTTACCATAGAGTGGTTTTATGATTCTGAGCTCAATATATTTTTTAAGCTAGATGAGTGTTCAGAAGTTGGTATCTGAGCAGCAAATTTGGCCTAAAGATGTGAGTTGTTTCTCTTAAAGTATTTCAAACATAAGAATAGATATATGCCCTTAAATAGAACATACCTCTGCAATTTTATACTCATATCCTTAGTACAGTCTCATATCATACAGGTGTAACACCTCTCTGGCCCTTAAAGACTTTTGAGTTGTCAAATATAGAAGTTCAGACGACAGGCTCAGATGCACTGCTTCTGCTCCTGTGACTGCTCTCGAAAGAACACATTGTCTATCATCTTCTCTAAATTAACTGGGCGACGTACAAGTTTCTCTCTTTTTGTCTTCCAGTAAATGCTCACATCCATCCAATACCCATCAGCTCCTTCTATAATCATCTAAGGATGCTCCTCCTGCTACTAATTAATATTAATTAACACAGTAATAAGTTGAGTGATGTGCCAAGCATATTTACAGGCATGCACATGCAATTTAAATATAGGCTGTTTGGTATGATACTTTATTTTTGGTCTATAGATAGTTAAGGACCCTCTGCACCCCGGATTTACCAAAATATTCTTAGTCTACCCACTCAGAAGGAATGTGATCTTCAGAGTAGACAGAGAAGTTTTTCTCTAGATGTCTTACAGTATCACTCTCCTTCATGTATATGAGCTTGCTTTGTACCTTAAGAGTGCTTCAGTAATCTGTTATCTAAGAAAATAAAGCACTGTTCAAACTTTGATTGTCTTTTTTTATTTCAAGACTATAAGGTAAATGAAAACTATTATCATAATTTATCCCTCCACATCGTTATGAAATGATTGAGTGAATATTGTCAATTTAAGAAAATGAATAAAATGGCTTGTATGATTGACTAGCAGAGTCAAAAAAAAGAGGAACTGAGAGGAAGATAGCTCAACTTATCTTCCTGAGGACTGAATTATTTGAGTCTGTCAAGAATGACAATCCCTAAGAATTTCTAAAATTTTTACGTATATTTAAGCTGCTTAAATTAACTTGAATTGGTGTTCCCGTTTTCTCAGTCACTCTACACTCCTTATGACATCTCTGGCTATAGAAGAATGCCACATAGCCCCATATTCGGTAGAATCATAACATATGTGCGCCCAACAAATGAACATTCAACTTGCATATGCACCTCAAAAATAAACCTCATTTTGTTTTTACGTTACATACTAGGAACAATCTAGCTTTCTTGTTGTATGGATTATTGGGTATATAAGTCCAACACTCCATGCTCCCAGTGCACTATTATATATGCATACCCCCAGTAACCTATTTCCTCCAGCTGCACTCTCCCTGTCTACAGTTGCCACCAAATAATCCAAATTATTAATCCATCAAATGTATTAATCAATTGATGATATTGCAGCCCTCAAACTCCAGTCAGTTCATCTATGAACATGCTGCATTGCCTAACATAAGGGCTTTGGATGTAGGGGGAAAATCCATATTCAAATTCCATATTTGGTCATTGTTTAATGTGTTGTAAACTGTCTTCCCATAATTCTTTTATCCCACAGTTAATCTGTAGAAATAAATAAGAGAATGAATGCCCCAGGAAATAAAACTATAATACAATTGTTAAGATATTAACTAGTGCCGGGCGTGGTGGTGCGCACTTGTAATCCCAGTAATTTGGGAGGCGGAGACCGGAGGATCCAGGTTTGCAGCCAGCCTCAGCGCTCTCTCTCTCTACCTAGTGAGGCCCTCCGCAACTTTGTGAGACCCGGTTTCAAAATAAAGTATAAAAAAAATAGGGCCGGGGGTGTAGCGTGGAGGTAGAATGCCCCTGGGTTCAATTCCCGGTACCGCAAAAAAAAAAGATATTAACTAGTAGCCATTATTAATATGTTCAAGGACCTAAAAGAAATCATGCTTTTAGAAGTAAAAAAAAAAAACTATGATGACAATGTCTCATCAAATAGAAAATATCAATAAAGACACAGAAATTATTTTTAAAAGAACCATATGAAAATGCTTGAGTTGAAAATATAATAACCAAAACTGAAAAAAAAACACTAAACAAAGTGGAAAAACAACCCACAGAATGAGATGATTTTTGTAAATTATATATCTGATAAGGTTCTTGTATGTGGAATATGCAAATAATTCCTATACCTCAATAATCATAAGATAAATAACTCAATTTGAAAATGGATAGAGGATATGAAGAGATATTTTTCATAAAAGATATACAAATGACCAATAAGTATATGAAAAGATGTTCAACAGCCTTAAGCCATTGGGCAGATGCAAATCAAAATCAGAATGAGAAAGTACTTCACACCCACCAAGATGACTTTAAGCAAAAAGAGAAGGAGAACAAGTTCTGGTGAGAATATGGAGAAACTGGAATCCTCATGTACTGCTGGGGGAATGTAAACAGCTTTGGAGAGGAGGATGGCAATTCTTCAGATAAACATAGGGTTACTCCATGACCTAGCAAGTAAGTGATTTTATATCATGGTTTCTGTTTAACAATTTAAATTAATTTATTTTACTGATAAAATTATACAATTTAATATGGTTTGAAATAAAGTAACGGGTTTTTCCTTGCAACATCATTAGATAGTACAATGAGCCTTTGGATATTGATCTGTATTAGTCATCACTCTTTCTAACCAGTCCTCTTTCTAACAGCTTCTGTATTCAGGGTGATTAATATTTTTAAGACTGACATAAAAATTAGGCATGACTCAGAGGCTCCTTGCAAGCCATCAGGGCAACACTGAATTATACTTAGGACTATGTTGGTTAAGTAATTTTATTCTTGGAAATCTGGAAAACCTTGAATTGTATTTATAGTCATACTCTGACAATTAAAATATCTGATTAAACCTGCCAGATTACAGAGTTTACAGTAGGACTTTTAAATTTACATTTTCATATATATATGTTTTCAATGAAACCTCTATATGCACTACTTTTCTAAAGTTGTCATCAAGTACCCAGTAATAAATCTATTATTATCTGTACTAATTGGCTATACTTAGGCTGGTAGAAAGTTTTCCTTAATGGTCTCTTCAAAATTTAAACTTATCTTCTGACATTTAGTGAATGTCAAGATACTTAATATAGGGCTGTATTTTCTGCTTTGTGCAATAAGATTTTATTGTTATTGACTTTAGTCTGCTGAAAAAAATTCTACTTCAAATCTTAGAAAACATATTTTTGTATCAAGTAAGCATGTCATTTTCTTAAAGTGCCCAATCCTTCAAAAGGTTTTTTCCTTTAATTTTTCACATATTTTAAGAAGAAAAAGAGAAGTGACAACTTTATTTTATTTGAAACATTTATTTGTTTAAATATACAGAGCTCAGTGAACTACCTTAGAATTGAATGAAGATATGAGGAAAAAAAAAGAACAATTAGAATCTAAGAGGGATCTACTGGGGACACCAAAAGAGCTTTTAAGAATATGAACAATATCCTAAGAAAAGCAAAGTCTGAGAGCTTAACCTGCTAAAGTCATTATAGCGAGAATTGTTAAAATGCCACCAATTGTCACAATTTACCATTTGTCCTACAGGATTTGTATTACCCCTTGTGTTGTAGGGAAGGAGGAAGAGAGGAGGTAGGTCCACTGTAGGCACCTGCTTCTGTGGTCAAATGCTAGGACATGAACAATGTCTGAGGAGCTGGAGGAGTCACAATTTTACACTAGGATGGGCCAATTGCCAGAGCTCTCAGAAACAAATTCTGTCCTTAAGTCCCAGCATTTAGCAAAGAACTAAGAGACATATATGTCAAGTAGCTACTGAGGCCAAGCAAACACCTTTCTGGTGCATGAAGAGAGAACAACTGAGTGAAAAACAGTTCACTCATTGATTATATCTGTTTTTCAATCGTTTCTTCTTTAAGAATCATGTTTCCTTTCTTTTTAGAATTTGTTGGTGCTTGTAATTATGCATCATAGTGAGATTAAGAGTTATTTTTTCTTCAATCATTTAGTAACTAGCTATCAAATTCCTTCAATATGCGAGGCTAACGGTAGGATTTACTGATATACTGTTGGCAAAACTAGCATAATCTTTGATAATATGGAGTGTCGATTCTAAGAGAGAAATATTAGTCAAGAGTCCTGAAAATGAAAAATAATAAAACCAAATACAAGCATGAAAAGTGCAACAAAGGAAAAAGGTGCTATGAGAACCTGTAATGAGGCGACCTGAACTCTTCTCATTCTCCCTCTCAGGAACGCTTGTCTCTAGTTTCTGGTTGGATTCAACCTATGGGAAGTACCATCACTAGAACAGATGGTGGGAGGAGAAAGGGGTCCAGATATAACTTCCTCTGCTTCCTGCCAACTGTGGCTTTTCAGTATTCAAAGTGACTGTGTACCCTTATCCTCTACACCCAGAGCTCCTGCACTGAGTCCCTTCTCCATGGCTCCAGCTCTTGCTATCATTAGTCCCTGGGTGTCTTGGGATTAAAGGATCCAGGATTATCCCTTCATTAATTTCTTTTCAGAATCCCAATAGGGCCTGCTTTCTTTTTCCTACAAAGACAATGCCCTATATTCAATTTGGTTGAACCTAGGGAAAGTCAGCTTCGGTGTACAAAACACCGTGTGCAAGTTTCCTGGGGTAGGAAGGAATATTGCCAGGCATAATAGAGTGTATCTGGGACGCTAAACACAGCCAGTTTGGCAGGACACTGGGGACCTAAGAAAAAGTTGGATGATGTAAAACTTACGGTCAAATTGACTTTGTCTTTATTATAAGGACATTTCTGATGGTTTGATGTCAGGGTGTGACTTAATCAGATTTGCTTTTTTTTTTACTGGAGATTGAACTCAGGGGCATTCTACCTCTGAGCTATACCCCCAGCCTTATTTTATTTTTTATTTTGAAACAGGGTCTCACTAGGTTGCTGAGGGTGGCTTCAAACCTGTGATCCTCCTGTGTCAGTCTCCTAAGTACTGGGATTACAGGTATGTGCCACCATGACAGGCTCAAATTTGCATTTTTAAAATATTATTCTTACTGACCTCAGAAGATGTTGGGGAACTTCGAAAAAGGGTGTGGAGAGAACAATTTCCTTTTTGAACAGTGTAAGATAGAGATGATCCATAGAGTAATGTGTTGGTAATGGAGATAGACTGAAGGAAACTATCTTGAAATGTCAGAATCAGGGGTCAACAAAGTAGAGCCTATTGGTTGGCCATATGTCATTCTAAATAAAGTTTTATGGGAACATGACCACACTTATTATGTATCATTTATGATGACAATTGCAGACTGGAGTCATTATTGGGGGCAAAGACTATATGATAAATCTAACCAAGGAGGTAAAAGACCTCTAAGCTGAAAACTTAGAACACTGAAGAAAGAAATTGAAGAAGACCTTAGAAGATGAAATACCTCCCATGTTTTTGGATAGGAAGAATAACTATTGTCAAATTGACCATAATGCTAATAGTCATCTACAGATTCAATGCAAACACTATCAAAATACCAATGTCATTCTTCACAGACCTAGAAAATAGAGTTCTAAAATTCATTTAAAAGAACAAAAAGCCTTGACTAGCCAAAGCAACTCAGAGCAATAAGAACCATGCTGGAAGCATCACAATACCTGATTTCAAATTAACTATAGAGCTATAGTAACAAAAACAGCATGGTATTGGCACAAAAACAGACACATAGACCAATGGAATAAAATGGAAGACACAGAAACAAATCCTTACATTAGTAGCCAGTTGATTTTTGACAAAAGAACTAAAAGCATACACTGGATAAAAATAGCTTTTTCAACAAATGATGCTGGGAAAACTAGATATTCATATGTAGAAGAATTAAATTTGATCCCTATCTCTCACCCTTCAGAAAAGTTAACTCAAGATAGATCAAAGACCTAGAAACTAGACCAGAAACTTTGAAATTCCTAAAAGAGGTCATAGGACCAACTCTTGAACATATAGGCACTGGTAGAGATTTTCTCAATAAGACCCCCAAAACTCAGGAAATAAAATCAAAAGTCAATAAATGTCATGGAATAAAATTAAAAAGTTTCTATACAGCAAAGAAAACAATCTTAAGAGTCTGAAGAGAGCCCACAGAATGGGAGAAAATCTTTGCCAGCTTCTACTCTGATAAAGGACTAATATCAAGAATATATAAAGAACTTTAAAAATTGGCACTAAAGAAATAAATAACTCAATAAAAAAATGGGTAACTGAACTGAATAGACACATCTCAAAAGATGAAATAAAATGTTCAATAAATATATGAAAAACGTTCAATATCATTAGCAATAAGTGAATTGCAAATCAAAACTACACTAAGGTTTCATCTAACTCCAGTCTGAATGACAATCATCAAGAACACAAACAATAAGCTGGGCGTGGCTGTGCACGCTTGTAATCTCAGTACTTTGGGAGGCGGAGACCGGAGGATCCAGGTTTGCGGCCAGCCTCAGCTCTCTCTCTCTCTCTCTCTCTCTCTCTTTACTTAGTGAGGCCCTCCGCAACTTCGTGAGACCCAGTTTCAAAATAAAAAAAAAGAATACAAACAATAATAAATGCTGAAAAGAATGTGGGGAATTAGGAACTCATATACACTGTTGGTGGGATTGTAAATTAGTACAGCCACTATGGAAATCAGTAAGGAGGTTCCTCAGACTAGGAATGGAACCACCACCATATGACTCAGTTATACTATTCCTCAGTATCTTTCCAAAGGAATTAAAGTCAGAATACTATGGTGATACATTCATATCTATGTTTACACCAGCACAATTTACAATAGCCAAAATATGGAACCAATCTAGGTATCTATCAACATATGAGTGGATAAAGAAAATGTGATGTATACACTGAATGGAATTTTACTCAGCCATAAAGATAGACAAAATCGTGTCATTTGCAAGAAAACAGATGGAACTGGAGAATATTATGCTAAGTGAGATCAGCCAGTCTTAGAAAGTTAAGGGCCGTGTGTTTTCTCTATATGTGGAAGCTAGAGAGAAAATAGTAAATAAAAGGGAATTCGGATAAATGAAGAGAGAGACCAGTAGAATAGTAGAAGGAGATGTGGGGAGGGAGGTGGTGAGGGGGAAAAGGAAAATTAATGAAGGAAACAGTTCAAATAATGCTATGTCCATATATGAGAGTATCACTGCCAATCTTACTAACATGTTTGGGAACGGAGGGGGTCATGGGGTGGGCTCTGGAGGGAAACATACCAACTGCTGCTTGCATGTATGTTTGTATCACATTGAACCTCAATATGATGTATAATTGCAATGCACCAATAAAAGTATTTTTAAAAGATTGCATGATAAATATTTTAGCATTCTAAAATACTTACCTATCTGATGCTTTAAGAAAAAGTTTGCCACCCCTGGGTTAAATCAATAGCATTTGGCATTAGATTAGATGTAGGGGTGAGGGAAAGGTGGATATTAAGGATGGTATATGGGTTTCTGATGTATGCAACTGAGCCCGCACTGGGTTTATTTACTGAAAAGTAAATCGATGGTGGTCTCACAATGGAAAAAGACCAGATTTAGAATTAAAGCCATGAATTTAATATTGGATATATTACATTGGAGATGCCTTTTAGATATCTGGAGTGGCAAAATTAAAGCACTTGTATATAAGAATCTGGTGCTCAGAAAAGAGATGTAAGTGGAAAATATAAATTTTGGTGTTGGAGTGGGCAGAATAATGATTCCTGTTAAATGTTCATGCCCTGATCTCTGAAACCTCTAAATGTTACCAAAGGAGATTGTGCAGATATGATTAAGTGAAGGAGTGCAATGGATTGGACTGTTTACCACTAAAAATTCATGTTTTGAAACTCTAATCCTCATCCTGGCTCTATGTGGAGATAAGGAGTTTCAAAAGGTAATTAAAACGAGGTCGTAAGAATGGGGCTGTAATCCAGTATGACTGGTGTCCTTATAAGAGGAGGAAGAGACACCAAGGATGTGTACTCTGACAGAAGATGCCACATGAAGATGCAATAAGAAGTAGGCCATCATCAAGTCAAAGGTCTCAGAGCAAACCAACCCTGCCAATACCTTAGAATTCTATTCTTAAGAACTAGGAGAAAATAAATTTCTGTTTTTTATAACACCCAGTCTGAAGTATTCTGTGATAACTACTGTAGCAAACTTAGACACGTATATTGAGATAGGAAGATTGTTCTAGATTGTTCAGATGGGCCCACTGTAATCTTTATAAAGGATTCTTTGCAAAGGGTCCTTATAAAGGAAGCAGGAATGAGAGCACAGAGATGAGGTGACAGACGCAGAGATTGGGGCACTGTGATAGCTGACTTTGAAGATCGAGGAGGCATGAGCCAAGGATACAGGCAACCTTCCAAAGCTGGAAGAGGTAAAGGTTCAGGTTCTCCCATAGAGTCCCAGAAAGGAATATAGCCCTGCTGACACCCTGATTTAGTCCATCGAACCCTAAATCTGATTTCTGATGTCCAGAACTGAAAAATGATAAATACATGTTGTCTTAAATTACTAAGTTGGTGATAATTTGTTATGACAGCAATATGAAGCTAATAGAGGAGTCAATGGTTTCTGGACAGTAATTGAGGCACAGAGATAAATTCCAATAATGAGGCTGGAATGCCATAGGCATGTCTTTATGAGACAGTATTGAGCTATAGGGCAAGACTTTTATTAATGCCTGTGTTTGAAGCTGTCACATTTATTAAAAGTTCTTTTTTAAATTTGTTTAGTTGTTTGTTTTTTTTGGAACTGGGGATTGAACCCAGGGTCATTCTAACTATAATCTCAATCCTTCTTACTTTGAAAGAGAGTCTCACTAAGTTGTTGAGGGTCTTACTAATTTGCTGAAACTAACCTGGAACCTGCAATCTTCCTGTCTAGGCCTCTCAAGTACTGGAATTACAGGTGTGCACCACCATGCCCAGTTCAGAGTTGGTTTTGACAGTCATACAGCACTTACTCTAGGGTGCGGTATTTTAAGACATAATTTTAAGATATCATTTTAAGATATAATCTTACACTCAGCACCAAATCCCATGCTGAAGAAGATTTCTTCCATTGCTTTTTAGTTTTCTTTGCACAAGTAAAGTTTCTCTTTTGAAGAAAGCTCCAAGGGGGGAAAGAACCATAATTCTAATTTTGTTTCAGTGTCTCAGGGCTCTGTTATCTCCTTTGATTTATGTGCACTCGCTCCTTTTTAATCTTCCAACCTCATGGCTTTAAATAACCTGCATAGGTTGATGACTCAAAATTTATATTTCAAACCCAAACCTCTCAAATTCCAGACTCATAACTCATTCAAATACTCAACATCCCCAGTTGGACATTTAATAGACTTCTCACAATCAATGTCTCCTAAGCTGAATTCTAGACCTGCTCTTCAACTGCCTCTACCCTGAATTTTCTCATTTCAGTTGATGAAAACACCATTTTCCTACTCATTCAGGCCAAGAACACTGGAATCCTCCACTAGGAACTGCGTTGTCCCTACCTTCAGAACATATCCAGAAACCCACCACTTCTCACCACCTCCATTGCTACTGTCCTGTTCAGAGATGCCTTCTATAGCCTGAATCCTTGTGACATCTTCCTCACAGGTCTATTTGATTCACTCCTGTCCCACATCTATTTTCTTTTTTTTTTTTTTTTTTTTTTTTTTTTTTT
>PVJS01016195.1:9633-37917 GCA_004027185.1 Glis glis
CAAAAAAAAAAAAAAAAAAAAAGGAATATAACAATGCCTACCTCATTAAGGTTGCTGTAAGGATTAAATAAGTCAACATATGTAAAATGCTTAGAATCTAGTTGGCATACAATAGCCAGATGATATGTATTAGTTGTTATTTCATTTTGGAAAAACAAAAATTATTCAGTGATTTTTGTTTAGGCTGTCAAAATGTCTCTAATGTCAAAACAGCTGATACCACCTCAAGTGTGTGCCAGCATATAGCTTCAGAAACTTGTCCGGACATGTCAGCATGGGGCCCAGACCACCACCTCTGTGCTGTGGCTGATAATGACATAAAATGCTGTTTCACCTCTTCAGCATAGGACTCAGATCAGCACTTCTGTGCTACAATTGATAATGGACACGTGAATCATAAAATGCTTTCTCACCTCTGATGGACTTATGTCATCAATAAATTTGATCTGATGATAGGAGTCTGGCAGGTTCAATAAGCCTGGGTGAGCTTGCAAAAGACAATGGAAAAAACCCCAGAACGCCCTATAAAAGACCCCGGCTTTCTATGAGCAGTGCGCCGAGCTTTGCTTACGCCTTGACAGTCTGCCCATGTGTGTGACTCCGATCCAGTGACTTGTTCTGGGTCTTGCTCTTCCTGCTGACCCAGGATCAGTGTGACTTCTGACAGAGGCTTCTGACAGCTCAGCGTCAGGCCAACTCCTGAAGTTCCTCTTCCATTCCTGGACTTGGTTCGTTATTCCCTACTTACTCCCTGCTTATTTGAATTGTATTATTTGCTGATTATTTGAAGTGCTCTAAGTCTTAGAATTTATGTGCTGTTTAGTACATTTATTCAACCTAAATTGTTAGATTTGCTAGTGTGAAGTGTATTGTTTGATGCTCATTCATTGCTAATTGGCTTTGGCAAAGCAGCCACCCAGCATCCAAACTTAGAACTTAGCTTAACTTAGACAATTTCCTGATAAGTGCCTGTGTGCTATAACCTTTGAGTGTTGAATAAACCTGTGACATTGTGGAAAGACACAGATTGTGTGACGTAACTCATTGGTCTTAGGACCTTGCGGCCCCATTGCTCATAACAGTGGGCATCTTTGTAGGGGGTAGGGGGAAACATTATTCTAGGGGGGCCACAGAAGAGTGCATTCTTTGGAACCAAACCTCAGGATGCAAATCTTGTTTCCACCACTAATGGCTGAGTAATCTTGAACAAGTTTAATTTCCCAATCTTTATAATAACGGCCTTTACCTCATCTGTGTTAGTCAGCTTTCTGTTGCTGTGACAAAATCTCTGAGCTAATCACCTTATGAGGAGGAAAGGTTTATTTTGGTTCCTGGTTTCAGAGGCTTCAGTCCATGGTCAGTTGGCTCTGCTTTTGAGCCTGTGGTGAGGCAGAACACTAGAGCAGCAGCACGTGGTGGAGCAAAGCTGCTCACCTCGAGGCAGCCAGGAAACACGGGAAAATACAGGAAAGGAGTTGGGCACGGTGGCACACACCTGTAATCTAGTACTTGGGAAGTTGAGACAGGAAGACCAGAGGTTTGAGGACAGCTTCAGCAACTTAGAGAGACTCTCAGCAATTTAGCAAGCCCCTATTTCAAAAACAAAACAAAAAATAAAATAGGGCTGGAAGAGTAGCCCAGAGGCAGAATGCTCCAGGTTCAATCCCTAGTAACCCCCACCCCACACACACACAGGAAAGGGCCAGTGTCCTTAATAGTCCCCAATAACTCCCCTTCTTTCCACTAGGCCTCACCTCCTAAAGGTTCCACCACCCTCGATAGCGCCACAGACCAGGAACCAAGCCCAATCTTTGGGAGACATTCAAGATCTAAACTAGGGCTGGGGACAGCAGTAGAGTAATTGCTAGCATGTGCAGGGCCCTGGATAAAATCCCAGCACTGAAAAAAAATCTAAACTATAGCATCATCCAACTGTCATGATAATTACATAACACGTGTATTTAGCAAGATGCCTAACCTATAAATTGATCAGTAAATTAGATATCATTATTAATATTAAACTTAAATGAGGAACCTTTCCTTATCTCAGTTAGGTTTCATCTTACTATTTCCAACCCAGGGCTCCAGCCTGTCAAGATAGTTTTTAATCTTGATTCTGTGGTCTTGGGTATTAGAACTGAATATCTTCCTCTTAAAAAGTATACTTATTAATAAGCATGGTTACCTTCCTCTTGATCAGCATGCTTGCTCTTTCCTCTCAGTCACGGAGTTAGGCACCATCAAGCTACAACTTGGCTCTCATCCATGAAAACCTGTTCATGAAGAAGACCTTCACATATTTTTTATGTTGAAACAGGGTCTCACTAAGTTGCAGAGGGCCTCACTAAATAGCTGAGGCTGTCCTCGAACCTGCGATCCTCCCGTCTCAGCTTCCCAAGTACTGGGATTACAAGCATGCACCACCACGCCCAGCTTGAATATTAATTTTGCCTGCCTTTAGAATTTAGAACTTTTATTGATTTTATGAATGAGGCTTAAAAATAAAAAAATGATAACTTGAATTTCCAGTTTGTTTTCTAGTCCCTAAGCTATACTACCTTTTGTTTCTAAAATCCATTTGTATTGCTAAAAAAAATCTCAAAGGAGCAGCTATTGCAGATGACCAATGGCAGTGACTGGGTTGAGGCAGCTGACATTTTCTTTCCAAATGTCAACCCCAAGGTAGTACAAAGGCTTTCTGGAATGGAAGTCCCCTTATTTCTCCTGGAAATTTGTATTGACTATCACCCAAAGTACTTTTCTATATAATTTCATTATGACATAAATAGATCAAGTATTATTATTGTTCTCATTTTACCTAAAAGGAATCCAAGTCATAAAAGTTACTATAAATGACTTGCTGAAGTCATTTGTGGCAAAGCTAGGGTAAGAAACCAGTTCTTACAAAGTCCTAACAATGCTGTCAAAGATATGGGGAATTTTTACACATCCAAACAGAATATAATGAGTTCTGTTTCTGTTTCTTCTTAACTACAATACATTGTCTTGGCATATACATATACATATAAACTGTGCCTTAATTAAAAAACACCACTCTCCTGCAGTACAGCCAGTCATCTGTCTGCCAGCACAGATTATTTCTTCCAAGAATCTTCGGGGGCTGGCAGCACATACACATGACTAAGGTGGGACTTTTGGTTGATATAGTATTACTACGGTACAGATGGTAGGCTATGATCACCCCTTTGCACCGCTGAATGGCCAATGTCAGTGAGATTTTCTTATGACCACAAATGCTCAGTATAGTTTTTTCTCAAAGCCATATGACTAGGGGAGAGATAGAAATCAGTTCTAAGTACTGTGATTCTTTTTCCTAAATCTGAGTTAGATCTGGGATATCTCAGACATTTCTTCAAGCTCAGAAAGGATAGTCCTCCAAGAACAGTTTTCAAGATATCCAAATCCAACGTCTAGGTGTACCAACACTATCATTCCCCTCTCTCTTCCTAGCAATCCAACCCACATCCTGTCCCCATCCACTCACCCATAACCTCAATAAGAGGAGGTGGTTGGTGCCATTAGGAACCCCATGGGACAGAACCACTGCTGCTTAACAACCATGCCTCAGCTACCTTCCTACAGCCTGGGATAAAGTGCCCAGGTCGTGCTACCTTTCTGACCTCTACTAGCTTTAAGTATCCTCACAGGAGCACGTTTCATTATGTAAACTGGCAGGCAGCCCGATCTTTTCCTTTATTTACTAAGACTATTGCTACAAAAGCAGTTAGCAGAGAAAACAATAATTAACTTGATCAATTTAAGAAACCTATCTGGACTTTTCAGGCAAGAATGAAACATTTACTCATAGGTGTTTTACCTATTTTATCCAAATAATCTCAATAGCCTTTTTTCACGTGATAACTGCTGAACCAGAAAATAATGCTATCATCAAATAAAACTGAATTATTGAACAAATCATGCCACCTAGCCTAACCCCTACATCATCTAGACCAGGAACTAGACATAGGAACTGAGTTGCCTATGACCAAACAGAGATTACTATAATCTCTGTCACTAAGTCTCATTCCTAACAGCCTCTGCCCTTTCTCCTGTACAATCCCATGTTCTTTGTTAGGGAAGCATTGTGACCCATCACACACCTCTGGGTTACAGCTCTATCCAATGTGTCCCAAGATGTTTTCTCTTTGCATTTTCACTGTCCTGCTCTGTAATTTATAAACCACGTGGTCTTCATTCACACATAATGGCAGTAATTCCCAAAAGTAGCCCTACTTTGCTCAGAAACATAAACTAACAAAAATAACAGGCTTTTAGCCAGGCATGGTGGTGCATGCCTATAATTCCAGTACTTCAGAGGCTAAGACAGGAGGATTGCAGGTTCAGAACCAGCCTCAACAGCTTAGTGAGACCGTTTCAAATAAATTTTTAAAAAGGGCTGGGGGTGTAGCTCAGAGGTAGAATGCCCCTGGGTTCAATCCCCAACACATTAAAACAGGTGTTATAGATATAAAACATCCCCTAAAGAGCTCATTTATTAACATTCAGGTTGATAGAGTGGAGTCATGAGGGTTGTAATACCAGCAGTGGATAAATCCATTGTAATGGATTTACCTGGGCGGTACTCGGTAGGCCGGCAGGGTGTGGCTAGAGGTAGGTCCCTGGGGGGTGCAGCCTTGGGGATTATATATGGTTCTTCCTTCCCCTGCTCTCTCTCTCTTGCTTCTGGCCTCCATGATGTGAGTATAGCCCATGTGCTCTCCCTCTCTCCGCTTCCTGCTGCCATGCCCTGAGATTCGCAGTCTCTGGCCTCACATGGATTGAACCCGAAACTGTAAGAAAATAAATCTTCTTTCCTTTAAGTTATATGGTCAGTCTTTTAGAGAATAGCTACAAGAATGTTGACCAGAACAAAAAATGGTATCAGGGAACTGGGACTGCTGCTATATCTAAGTCGGACCATATGGATTGTGACTATGGAACTGGTTTGTGAGAGGAAATTGGAAAGGCCAGAATGTGGTTAGAAAGGTGGATGGTAGACTGTGCTCAAGATTACAGATGGCAAAGATGACTCCATAGGGAAATGGAGTAGAGGCCACATGTGTTACACTTTGGCAAAGAACTTATCCACATTTTGCCCAGGTGTGGAGAGTGCTTTTGGACATGCCCTTTTGAATTGTGAATTGCTTGACATAAGTGCTACCATTTTAAGGCAAATATGTGTGAGTAAAAAGTAAAACACCCAAAATGACAGCCCAGGAACTTCCCAGGTCTGGCTTGAGTGATAAGACATGTTCACCGCTTTCCCCCAATGATGCAACCCTAGCACTGGATGTAACTGCGCATGCCCAGCCTCAGCTCAAACAGTATATAAGGCCTAACAGAGTTAGGCCCAGTGAGTCATCAACTCCAAGTCAAGTGAGTTGCCAGCCTCCCTGTCACGGTGCTCCATGACTGCTAGCGTGTCTCCCACCCATGGCGACAACCCAAGAACCTGGAAAAGAAAATGCGTTCTGGTAAGCTCCCCTGCTGAATCTCGGCTGCGCAGAGTTAGGGTTCCCATACCTAGTGTGAAGTGTGAGAATAAATTGGTATAAACTCCAATCAGGAGTCTGAATCTAAATTCCGCCATTCTATAACTCTCCAATGCTTCCTAGTGGTTGGGGCTCACTCAGAACACCATGTCCTGAAACTTTGTGTGAGGCCAAATTTGATGGGCTGATTAAATTGGCAGAGGAAGCTGGGCATGGTGGCACATGCTTGTAATTCCAGTACTTAGGAGGCTGAGACAGGAGGATCGCAGGTTCGCGGCCAGCCTCAGCTACTTAGTGAGTAGCTAAGTACCACAAAAAAAAAATCCCCAGTACCACCAAAAAAAAAAAAAATGGTGGAGGAAATCTCAAAACAGCAAAATATCTAAACTGTGTTATGGGTATTGATGTCTGCATTCAGTGAATTGTACACCCATTCTGGGAGCAGACAGTAAAGCAGAGACTTTATAGACTTGCAGTTTGGCTGGAAAGGCATGTATAAAGCTGCGGCCCAGTTGTAGAAACAAGTAAGATGGCTGAAAGGAAGGAGGAAGCGGTGGCCATGATGGAGGCGGGGCCAGCAATGACCATGATGGAGGCAGCAGATGGCGCTGGGGCCAGGGCGGCCCAGATGGACTTGGGGCCAGTGGATGGAGCTAGTCCTGGGGCTGTGATTAAAAAGGCCCCAGCGGCAATGATTAAGGAGGGCTTGACTACCTTTTCTGTTGGTGGCCCATCTCAGAACTCATGGCAATGCTGGCTTTGCTAGAAAAAGAGGGCTTTGGAGGCTTTTCCCCAGATTTCAAAGGAAAGCCTGGGAAGCCAGGCAATGTGCAGCAGGGTTGGAATCCCTGCAAGCAGGCCCAAATGGGGCACTTTGTGAAACTGAAGGTGAAGCCAAGATTGCAAGAAAAACCCAAGATTTAGAAATGCCAGAAACATGGAATGACTGAGGAAAGGCTGCTAGCTGCGAGCCATGGAGCCAGGCTGGAAGAGGCCATTGCAATCAGCCATGCAGCAGGGGTGGGGCTGCCTAGGTCCTTTGGAGATGGCTTCTCACTGCCCTGTTCCATGGATGCCAAAAGTAGAGCTGCAAGATCAAATGCTTGCCCTGCTGGATTTCATTACTATTTTGGTCCCATTCCTTCTATGGCCCTATTCCTCCCTTGGGGAATGCAAATGTTACTCTTTGCCTCTGTGTATTGGATGCATGTAACTTGCATTTTATTTTGATCTTCATTGTCTTTTATAGGGGCTCACAAGAGTTCACCTTGAGTCTCAGAGGACACATTGGACTTTGGGACTTTTAAGCAATGCTGGAACTGTTAAGACTGTGGGAACTATTGGAGAGGACTAAATGCATTTTGCAGTCTGAGCTGGGCATGCGTTTTTTAGGGGCTGGGGTGAAATGTTGTAAATATAAAATGTCCACTAAAGAGCTTATTTATTAGTATTCAGAGTTGATATAATGAGGGTTGCTATCTCAGCAGTGGATATATCCATTGTAACGGATTTACCTGGGTGGTACCCATAGGTCGATAGGGTGTGGCTGGAGGTAGGTCCCTGGGGGTGCAGCCTTGGATATTATATTTGGTACCTCCTCCCCTTGCTCCCTCTTGCTTCCAGCCTCCATGATATGAGTACAGTCCATGTGCTCTCCCTCTCTCCGCTTCCTGCTGCCAGGCCCTGAGAACCGCGGTCCCTGGCTCATATAAATTGAACCTGTAATCATAAGAAAATAAATCTTTCCTCTAAGTTACATGGTCAGTCTTTTAGATTATAGCTGCAAGAATGTTGACCATAACAACAGGTTTTATTGATCCTAAGACTAGTGTTTGGAGCAGAAACTGTAGAGGATCAAAGATTATTGCCCAGCAGGAGGAGGTACAATGGGCTGTGGATCTATTTTAGTCTTTTTGGGCAAGTGGTAGAAATTCTGGCTCAAATCAATGATCGTCTTTGTAGGACGAGCTTGGATTTGTATTGGAAAAACTCTTGTAAATGTTCCTTAAAACAGTCTATCAAGAAAAACTCTACTATGATTGAGATCATTGATATTGACATCAGTTCTCTCAATTATTTTCTATTAGGCGGAACATCCCAGGTTTTACCACATATCATACAGATACATAAAACAAAATGTATCAGCTATCTCATTTTAGATTTAATATTCCTAAAGCCTTCTGAAGGATTTATAATTACACACACACACACACACACACACACACACACTTTTGCTTTTACGCACTGTTGTCTATATAAGCCAGTCACCAAGTGCTGTGTGCACATTTGTCACTATCACTATGAACTACATTATGATAGACTATAATACACCAATAAAAGCATATTAAAAAAAGCTAGCCAGGTGTGGTGGCGCACACTTGTAATCCCAGTACTTGGGAGGCAGAGACCGGAGGATCTGGGTTCGTGGCCAGCCTCAGCTATTTAGTGAGGCCCTCCGCAACTAAGTGAGACCCTGATTAAAAAAAAAAATAGGGCCAGGAGTAGAATAGCTTGGAGGTAGAACACCCCTGGGTTCAATCCCCAGTACCGCAAAAAAAAAAAAAAAGCTAGCCAAACTGAGGAAATCTGTAAAATATTAAAAAAATAAACCAGCCTCTTATTGAATTCCTCTTCAAGACTTTGAAGTATCTATGTATGTTAGCATATGGGTTAAAGTCTAAATGAAACTATATAGTCTGGAAAAAATAGTCCCTGAATTTTTCAAGAAAATTTGAATTTGAGTAAAAAAAAAATCATGAATATGGCCTCCTGCAGGCTGAGGCTCAGTGACTTAGCTTAAAACTAGTCAGGGCAGAGTCTCAGCAGAACCTAAATTGAGCACCAGTGCATTGCTGTGATTCAGGAATGCAGAAAAATTCTAGTTTCTACTCATGGAATCCTCCCCTCACCCTCGAATTCTTTTTCATAATTCTTCATTGCCCTAGCTGGCTCTCTTCCCCGGCTCCAATTCTCTTGTCCCATAGCCCAGGGGAAAGAATGTAGAGCCAGTCACCACAGCAATACAACCATAAGCCAGGCTTAGAATTACACCTCCTGCTGATACGGAGGCTAACTCAGATTTTTCCTTACACCTTCCTTAATGATCCTCGTCAGCTATATTAAAGCCCTGAAGTACTGTATTAGCCCTTGTTTACCAGGTTAGACATTATTCTTTAAAAAATTATTATAGCCGGGTGGTGGCGCACGCTTGTAATCCCAGTACTTGGGAGACTGAGACAGGAGGATCGCAGGTTCGAGGACAGTCTTGGCAAGTAGTGAGACTCTCATCAACCTAGTGAGACCCTGTTTCAAAAATAAAAATAAAAAATAGGGCTGGGGATGTAGCTCAGAGGTAGAATGCCCCTGGGTTCAATCCCCAGTGCCACTGAAAAAAAAAATACTGTAGTACACATAAAATTACCATTTCAAAGTGTATAATAGCATTTAGTACATTAACAATGTGTAAGACTATCTAGTTCCTGAACCTTTTCATCACTCCAAAAGAAATCGTGTGTTCATTAGTAGTCATACCCTCCCACCCCGGCAACCACAATTTTGCTAACCATTTACCAAAGCAATTAAAAAAAAATAGTTTGGGCTGATATAGCAAGTATGCCTATGTTTAATATTTCCAAACATTGAGAAGTGCCAATTATTCAATGAACCACACAGTCTTTTGTATAAAGATTGTACTGCAAAAAAAATGAGGATTAACATTTGGATTCTAAATCATATTTAACTTCAAGTCATTGTATCTCCATAGGTTTGTTACACTCAAGAAGATCACAAAATCTGGTCTCTCATCCTTAATTTGCAGAGTCAAATTACTGTATCTGCTCCCCCACTCCTGCCCTATTGCAGTGTTGATCACTCCTGCCACTCATTTTTCCATTTTATAGTGGAACTCATAAAAGCCCAGATTTAGGTTATATTGTTGGAGATTGGAATCCTTTCCAAATATCTAGAAAGATGTCTGTCATTTTTATATTGCTTCCCTGAGCTCAAATTAACCTACTGACTTTGGGGGTGGGGGTTTACTGGGGATTAACCCCAAACCTCGCACATGCTCAGCAAGTGCTCTACCACTGAGCTACGTGCCCAGCCCTTTTTAAATTTTGAGACAGGGTCTCACTAAATTGCCAAGGCTGGCTTAGTACTTGAGATCTCCTGCCTCAGCCTCCTGAGTAGTGAGCCACTGCACTTGGTACCTATTGGCTTCTTAAAGCTAACTAACAGTATGAGCTTATGATGTCTGGCACACGGTGTACCTGATATATGTTGGAAAAGTGAGTTGATGCCCAAGAAGTCAAAGGGTTACAAGTGACACTTCTGGGATAATTTTTTGTAGAAACAAAATGGCTTTTTAGTTCAAATTGTCAGTTTTTCTTTGCATCTCTGTTGTAACAAAAATAACCTTATCTACTTTATATTCATGCTTTTTACATCATAAAATCACAAAGATAAGCCAGGCATGTTGGCACATACTTATAATCCCAGTATTTGGGAGACTGAGACAGGAGGATTGCAGGTTTCAAGGCCAGTCTCAGCAACTTGGCAAGAACCTATTTCAAAATAAAAAATAAAAAGGGCTAGGGATGTAGCTCAGAGGTAGAATGCCCTTGAGTTTAATTCCCAGTACCCTGAAAAAAGAAAAAATTAAAATTAAAAAATCACAAAGATAAACTTTAAATGGAAACCAATGGTTTACACAATTTGCTTTGAATATATAAGCACATACACACACAGTCCAATTGAATCAGAATCTACAGATGATTCAGGATACCAGGGTTGGGTTTTTTCTTTTCATTTCTTTTCTTTTGGGACTGGGGATGGAACTCAGGAGTGTTCTACCTCTGAGCTAGACTCCCAGTCCTATTTTATTTTGGAACAGGGTCTCACTAAGGGCCTCTCAAAGTTCCCCACGATTCTAGTTTCAACTTATGAAATGCACTCCTAATCCTCTTTAACTGTTGAGAACCACTGCTAAATATTACTATGCAATACAGGCATTATCTACCTTGTCTTTTTTCTTCCTCTATTCTAAGCAAAAGGTATTTCAGATAAACAAAATCACATCAAAAAATCATCATAACCTGAATTTCAAAATTATAAATTGAAGCCGGGCATGGTGGCACAGGCTTGTAATCCCAGTACTTGGGAGGCTGAGACCAGAGGATCTGGGTTCGTGGCCAGCCTCAGCTACTTAGTGAGGCCCTCTGCAACTTAGTGAGGCCCTGTTTCAAAATAAAGAATAAAAAATAGGGCTGGGGGTGTAGCTCGGAGGTAGAATGCCCCTGGGTTCAATCCCCGGTACCATAAAAAAAAATTATAAATTGTAGCTGGGCACGGTGGCACATATCTGTAATCCTAGTAGTTGGAAGGCTGAGACAGGAGGATTGCAGGTTCAAGGCCAGCCTCAGTTCAAGGCCAGCCTCAGCAACTTAGCAAGATCCTATTTCAAAATAAATAAATAAATAAAAGGGCTCAGAGGTAGAATGCTCCTGGGTTCAGTACCCATTACTAAAAAAAAAAAAAAAGTCTAAATTGTAACCAGTTTTCACAGCCCCAAAGCAAGTTCACTGGTATTCAATTATCTAATAAGCTACACTAAAATTATAGTAATGATCATAATCTTTCAAGCCTTTTACTGCTTTATTTCCAGGCTCTCAATAAACCATGACTACACTCACATAAATATTAATATTGCCCCTTAATTTATCTTGATATTATGGGGAAGAGAATAACAAAACAAGAAATGGTAAGAGAATTACCAAATTGATACAAAACAAACATTTTAAGATTGTTCAGCAGCTTAGCCTACCTGATGACTGCTACACTGTGAGGAATTTGTACAAGTTTTCAAATCAGCAATTTCTACTAATCAATGCTCTTCCTTAACGAACAGTTCTATATGACTTAAAGGAAAAGGACTCAAGGTAAACAGAATTTCTAAGTTGCATGTCTATATGCTTTCTGCTCTTAAAAATAAAAAGCCTCAAGTTTTTTTGTGTGTGTGTGGTATTAGAGACTGAACCTAGGGGCATTCAACCTCCGAGCTACACCCCAAGCCCTATTTTTTTTTTATTCTTTATTTTCAAACAGGGTCTCACTAAGCAGCTGAGGCTGGCCGCGAACCTGGATCCTCTAGTCTCAGCCTCCCAGGTACTGGAATTACAAGCATGCACCACCACGCCTGGCTAAAACCCTCAAGTTTTAAATGTTCTTACCATTAAAAAAAAAAGGTTAACTGTGAGATAATGAGTATGTTAATTAGCTTGATTTGGCCATTCCACAATATATAAAACCCTTTTTAAAAAGGTCAATTAACAAATCTACAGACAATACTTTCAGTGTAGAAATATTGTACCTGTTTACACTTTATGGTAGCATTTATGACAAAGGTTAAAAGAAAAATCAAGATGGGTCACAGGCCTACAACTGGCAAAAAGACAAAGATATTCCAGGTTAAAATAGGGCACTCTGACAAACAATGTTCAATGCTTTCTTGCATGTGTTGTTTGTATATTAGAATAAACTGCTAGTGAAAGGTGAAATTTACATAACTGGAGATCCTTAAAATATAATAAAACTAGCCTATATTCAAAGTGGCTTCCACACGCTAAAGGCTCATTTAGTCTCTTTAGTTTTACCCTGTATTTCTCCACTGGGGTAGTTTTCCTCAAAATAGCAATCTCAAAGCCAGGCGTGGTGGCGCACACTTGTAATCCCAGTACTTGGGAGGCTGAGACAGGAGGATTGAGGGTTGGCGGCCAGCCTCAGCTACTTAGTGAGGCCCTCTGCAACTTAGTGAGACCCTGTTTCAAAATAAAGAATAAAAAATAGGGCGGCGTGTGGGTGGGGTGGGGTAGCCCAGAGATAGAATGCCCCTGGGTTCAACCCCTGGTACGGAAAAAAAAAAAAAGCTAGCTATCTCAGGCTTCACCCTCTACAAGCCAGATCCCTTAAGAAGAGAGAGAGAGAGAGAGAGAGAGAGAGAGAGAGAGAGAGAGAGAGAGGAGGGGGGAGTGTGTGTGTGTGTGCATTCTGGGCATTTTAGGCAAGTGCTCTACCACTAAGCTACACCCCCAGCCCCTCCCCATCCACCCTTCAACAAATCCTTGGCATCAATTTATTTGATAAAACTAAACTACCTGTTCAACACAGAATCAGATTACCCTGTTTAAGGCAATAGTTCTCAACCCAATCTGATACCTTCTTATGCTGAAATAAAATTCCTAGAGAATATAACTATCTACAGACACAATTTGAAGAAACAAATACCTTAACTGTAATATAAGGGAGAAATAAAATTTACAATAAAATGGATGCTATGATACATGGCACAGCTACACTAGAAGACCTAAAGAGATGAACATAATAACTACAAATGAAAACTAATACTGGTTATGTTGTAATGGCAAATCCAATACCGCCATGATGACAGAAGTTTTCCAAAATGGTGAACACTTAAAAATGTTCCAAATAAAACAATTCTCTTTCCTTGGTTTATAAATGTTGCGTTGCTAGAAAATTCATTTAAATTTACATATTAAAATTATATAGCCGGGCATGGGGGGGCACGCTTGTAATCCCAGTACTTTGGGAGGCGGAGACCGGAGGATCCGGGTTCGTGGCCAGCCTCAGCTCTCTCTCTCTCTCCTTAGTGAGGCCCTCTGCAACTTCGTGAGACCCGGTTTCAAAATAAAGTATAAAAAAATAGGGCTGGGGGTGTAGCGCGGAGGTAGAACGCCTCTGGGTTCAATCCCCGGTACCGCAAAAAAAAAAAAAAATTATATAAAAGGCTTGGTGCATATAGCTTGGTGGTAGAGCACTTACCTAGCATGCATGAGGCCCTGGGTTCAATCCCCAACACTGCAAACAAGTCCAGAATTATTTTGTTTATATATACAAAACAGCTGTGTTCTAGGGCCAGATCATACCTGTATGAATATCTGATGGGATACTGGAACACATAGTACAAAGGATATTTCTTCCTTGTCTCTGCCCATCAAATGTTTGTAGTATCCTAACATGCACATAAGCATACACACACAACCCCATAAACTGTCAAAACAACTCCCTACAAGGCAGTATGAGCCACTGGGCTAGAGGCAACGGGATTCAGTCAGTCAGGCTCATTTACCCTTGATTTCTGCTACAAAATGGAGGAGAGTGGAATGGGGCATGGAAGGCTAACAACAATACCCACAACTACTAAATTCCTCATTCATAAGTTAAAACTAAGGATTTCAAGTGTTCCCTCAGATGAAAAGCTTTACATTGAAGCCATTTTTTTCTAGCAAAGACCACTGTATTTGTTCATGTTCAAAGCATGTTAAAACTGATGCAATTTACATCTTTAAGAAGGTAATTTTCAAAATAAATTAGGTTTTAGTCAACACTTGAATCTATTTGGTTGAAATGCTAAGTTTTAGAAAAAACAATGATATCATGGATTCAATATCTTCTAGACTTAATATCTTCTCTGGCTTAAACAGAAATCATGTTACCGGGCATGGTGGTACACACCTATAATCCGAGTACTTGGGAGGCTGAGACAGGAGAATCGCAGGTTTGCAGCCAGCCTCAGCAACTTTGTGAGGCCCCCGCAACTTAGTGAGACCCTATTTCCAAATAAAAAATAAAATAGGAGCTGGGCGTGGTGGTGCACGCTTGTAATCCCAGTACTTTGGGAGGCGGAGACCGGAGGATCTGGGTTCGTGGCCAGCCTCAGCTCTCTCGCTCTCTGTCTCTCTTTCTCTCTCTCTCCTTAGTGAGGCCCTCCGCAACTTCGTGAGACCCGGTTTCAAAATAAAGTATAAAAAAATAGGGCCAGGGGTATAGCGCGGAGGTAGAACGCCCCTGCGTTCAATCCCCGGTACCGCAAAAAAAATAAATAAATAAATAAATAAAATAGGGCTGGAGGTGTAGCTAAGAGGTAGAATGTCCCTGGTTTCAATCCCCAGTACCACAAAACAAAACTAAACAACCAGAAATCATGTTTGTACTTATATTTTGATCAACACTAGAAATCATTATGGTAAAAAAACAAAAGCAAAAAGCATGCTGAGGGATAGAAACCATGAACCTTAATTTTTGTTTCACCTAACATCATACTTGTTTTTTAAGGCTTAACTCTATGAATAGATCAGTAATACTTTTGACTAAAAAGGCCATTCTTCATATGAACCCTCAGTGGACTAAGTCTCCTGAGCCACACAGTCCTAGGGAGACAGGAAAGTTATAGCTATCTTTCTTACAAGGAACTTTGTCACCTAAGCTTAGCAAAGGAAAGGCCCCTTTTTTTAAAGATTCCTAGTTATAGTAGAATGTTCTACATGTTTCTTTATTCCAAAAAGGGATACAAATATCACTGATGGCCACTAAAAAGCAGTCACCTAAGCAACTTACCTGTTCCTGCAGCTAGCAATGTAAAAAGACATGAAACAATACTGACCTCATTTAGTCATTTTTTTCCCTCTTCTCAGTTCTATTCTGGAAAATATATAGATTACCAAATCATACTAGGATGTTGCAAACTATCAGCTGCAGTTGCAAATATTTTTCACTTTGTGGGGTAATGCCCTCATCAGCAGAGTGGGGCTTTTAAAAGGCAACTCATATTCCTAGCTGTTTGGCAGATTATCAAATATGTAATGGGATTTGGATAGAGAGATGGGATTTCAATATTAAAAAAAAAAAAACCTCAAAGCCAGTATTATTTAACAGCTCTAAAATCTGCTCTTTCATGTTCTCCTAAAAACAGAATGATAGCACAGGAAAGAATGTTGCCAAGGTCAATGGCAAAGGGAGTGTTCACGAAGTAAACTCAATCTACAGTAGGGATGCCAGAGTAAACTGCGGAAGACATTAGGACAGTAGTAGTATAGGGCTTACATATCTGCTCATACATCAAAGCAAGGTCCAACCTACCACCTAGTTTACTACTGGAGAATTCACCTGTCAGCCAGGCAGGGTGGCACACACCTGGAATCCCAGTGCTTGTGAGGCTAAGAGGCTCACAAGTTCAAGGGCAGCGTGGGAAAGTATGAGACCCTATATCAAAATAAAAATAAAAAGGGCTGGGCAGGGGCCATGGAGGATGTTGCAGCTCAGAAGTAGAGCATCCATGGATTCAATCCCCAGTATCACACACACACACACACACACACACACACACACACACACACACACAAAGAATTGACTTGTCAATTTGGCAGGGAGAAAGCATTAAAGATAGAGATCCTATCTGAAAGTCAATACCACTAAAGCAAATTTAAATTAAATTAGCTCTGCCAATCTCCATAGGTTTACTTACTAAAATCTTAGGCACACACACACACACACACACACACACACACACACACACACATTGGTAACACTGACAACCCATATTAGTTTTCAGGAAGAAGAGACACCTATTCTATAAGCTAAAAGTTACCTTTTAAAATTAAGTCAGGCATGGTGGCGCATGCTTGTAATTCCAGTACTTGGCAGGCTGAGGCATGTTCGAAGCCAGCCTCCACAATTTAGCGAGGCTCTCAGCAACCCAGTGAGACCCTGTTTCCAAATAAGAAATAAAATCGGGCTGGGGTGTAGCTTGGAGGTAGAATGCCTCTGGGTTCAATCCCCAGTACTAAATAAAATTTAAAAATTTTTTAAAGCCGGGCGTAGTGGCGCACGCTTGTAATCCCAGTACTTTGGGAGGCGGAGACCGGAGGATCCAGGTTCGCAGCCAGCCTCAGATTTCTCTCTCTCTCTTTCTCTCCCCCCCTCTCTCTCTCTACTTAGTGAGGCCCTCCGCAACGTCGTGAGACCCGATTTCAAAATAAAGTATAAAAAATAGGACCGGGGGTGTAGCGCGGAGGTAGAACGCCCCTGGGTTCAATCCCTGGTACCGCAAAAAAAAAAAAAAAATTAAATTAAATTAAAATAAAACAAAATAATAATAATAATGATATAATAAAGACATTTCAATTTTACAACAAAAGCAAAAAGTATTAAAGGAGGAATAAATGATTTATTAGAATGTTAGATAAACTTAGGTATTAAATTAGCAATATAAGAGGAACAGACATAACCCAGTGCCATACTTATAAGTTCACACACAAGTTATTCTTGGTTTATTTTATTGGGTTCCATGATAAGGGTCTAAAGTACTTCTAGGCTGAATTTAAATTTTTTGAGATAATTAGAGGGCTAAAAGGACACCAATCCACTGCCATCAAACTGCACAGGGAAATAAATGTTCATGTGTATTTACTTTCCATCTAAACTTTCTATTGAAAGGCTCTTAAAATTTTTAAACCTTTTCCTCATTTCTAAAGGGATTAATGACTTTATAAGTTAAAATAAGAAATAAAATCTTTATATAAGGACTAACGGGAACTTTGATTTTCAAATTTGTTTAAAAGTTTCAAGATCACAAAACTGCTATTGCCAACTATGGACATTGCAGTTATTCTAAGTAGATGAAACATATTCTTCCTTCTTTTAAAGTTGAAAGCAAACTGTCTACATCAATTTTCTATTATTAAAAAGCTGTGAACTTAATAACATGTGTGCCAGATTAGTCTCTTCTTATACCAAATTTAGTATTTAAATCTTCCTTGCCTATGTATATACAGGATTTGAAAAAAAAAAAAAGAGAAAGAAGCAGATCCAGTGGAAGAATGTTTAATAAATGGTGTTGAGACAAATAGCTATCTGTTTCGATTAAAAATAAAATTAGATCCTTAAATCTTGCACAATATAGAAAAATACATATATTATGATGGATCAAAGAGTAAAAAATAAAAATGCAAATACCCAAAATTCTACAGACAATTTTAGGAGGCTCGCAGGCTCTCTAAAGCCCATCCAGGATCTCAGATTATTAGATAGAAGAGGAATTGTTACTTACAACTTCTATTAAAATCTCAATGCCAAATACTAGATGCATTTTCAAGATTAATTCACATGCAACAAATAAAGATTAACACAATAACTCATTGTTATAACTTTATAAAATCTCCAAACTGGAACTAGAAACAAAAGCATGTCAATACAAATGGACAATGGCTTAAAAAAAATACACCAATTTAAATAAGTTTGAGTGCATACTGTACAAGTGTATCCACATGTCTGTTAGCCTTTCAGAAATATAAAATCAGCTAAATCTGTAGTACTCAAAAGTCAACATGTGCAATGTTATTCTCAAACTTGATTAAAATAATAAATACAAGTTATGTTTACTATGAGTAACTGCAACATACTTAAACATCTAAACATATCATAGGAATTCTATAATATTAAAATGCAATACTTTCACCTGCATTAATTTCATACACAATGGAAAAATACTTGCAGATAATTAGCATTAAGAATGCAAATATATTTTTACGGTGGAAGAAAAATTATAGTAATAAGGTTAAAATCATATATTTGCATAATCTACAATGAAGCTGTAGACGGTCTATACTATGATAGTCTATCTTGAAATGAAAACAATATTTAAGTATACAACAAATTCACTCGAGGCAAAATATGTTTATTACATAACAGGATCTTAACATAAGCAAGGCAACATTAGATCAACCATTGTAGATTATTTATAATTAAGTGTAGCTTTAAAACTATAATAAAGATGAACATAAATTTCAACATGCTCTTCTCTTCTTATAAATGAGATGATGTAGAAAAGCAAAGCTTCAAAGTATAGGGATTGGAGCCATCTGTAAAAATTAAAAAACGAAATTAATAGTCCACTTCATCTAACTTTCAAGATCACCTTGAATTAGTAGAGCAAATTATTTCACTACTGTATAGCATCAGAAGTAGAAATATAAAAAAGAAAAATTTATATGTAAGGTAAGGGGAAGATTACTTTGCTCATATTTTCAAGAAGTTAAGCTCCATAGAGGCAGGCAGGTACCCCTGGACTTAATCCCCAGTGCCACACACAGCAAAAATAAATTAATATATGTTGTTACTCCACCCATAAATTCTTTCAATATCTGTTTTCTTTCTGTTTTTGCTTTTTTTCCCCAGTACTGGGATTGAACCCAGGGGCATTCTACCTCTGAGCTACACCCCCAGTCCTATTTTTTATACTTTATTTTTGAAACAGGGTCTCACTAAGTTGCGGAGGGCCTCACTAAGTAGCTGAGGCTGGCCGCGAACCTGCGATCCTCCTGTCTCAGCCTCCCAAGTACTGGGATTACAAGTGTGCGCCACCACCCCTGGCTTTTGCTTAGTTTTTTAACAACCGAGTCTCACTATATTGCCTAGACTGGTCTCAAACTCATGAGCTCAAATGATCCTCCCACCTCAGCTTCCTGAGTAGCCAGGAATAAAGATGCGTGCTACCATGCACAGCAGTGTATTTATTTTTTTCTTAACTATTACTCATTACTACACCTGATATTAATTTTCCCCCATTATTTCTAAAAAAAGAAATTTTAATACTTTTAGATTCAGGATCAAAATAAATTACACTGAACGCAGTTCCAAAAGTTAAACTTGACTGTTCTTGCACAATACCATTATGGAGACAATAAAGAGGGTGAGAGTTTTACTTATACAAATTAGAACAATGAAGTACTATTTTTCATCCATCATACTGATAAAAACTGAAGGTCTGACTCAGTGTTGCTAATAATGTTAGGCACCCAGTACTTGGGAGGCAAGACAGAAGGACCACAGGTTTGAGGCCAGTGTGCACTAACATAACAAGACCCTATTTAAAAAAATAAACCAATTAATGAAAAGTCTGGGGTATAGTAGCTCAGTGGTAGAACACCCCAGAGTTTAGCACCACACACACACACACAAATGTTGGGCAATGGGCATTTTCACCTATCACAGATGGTAATGTAAATATAGGTGCAACCTTTCTTTTTTTTGGGGGGGTACTGGGGATTGAACCCAGGGGCATTCTACCTCTGGGCTACACCCCCAGCCCTGTTTTTAGTTTTTATTTTGAAACAGGGTCTCACTAAGTTGCAGAGGGCCTCACTAAGTAAGAAGAGGCTGGTCATGAACCCGGATCCTCCTGTCTCAGCCTCCCAAGTACTGGGATTACAAGCCTGCACCACCATGCCCGGCTTAGGTGCAACCTTTCTAAAGGGCAATATAGCACCATTTTACCATAATATAAACCTTAATGCCCTACACTATTAGGAAACTGTCCTATAAATACACATTAAAAAGTGCCATGAAGTCAGGCGTGGTGGCACATGCCTATAATCTCAGTACTTGGGAGGCAGAGACAGGAGGATTGCAGGTTCGCGGCCAGCCTCAGCTACTTAGTGAGGCCCTCCGCAACTTAGTGAGATCCTGTTTCAAAATATAGAATAAAAAATAGGGCTGGGGGTGTAGCTTGGAGGTAGAATGCCCCTGGGTTCAATCCCCAGTAGTGCAAAAAAAAAAAGTACCATATGTAAACATGTTTACTGCAATAGAAGTAACAAATGGCAACAACCAGTTCATCAGAAGGGAGATGGATAAAACCAGTGTTCATTAGTGGGGAAATGGGTACATCTCTAGTTTGAAGAACTATCCTGAAAATGCTTTTAAAAATTTTAAAAAGCAGCTTTGCATGTGCCAATATAAAAATAGCTCCAAGATATATTAAGTGAAAATAGCAAAGCATAGAAGAGTATGTATAGAACTATTCTGGTAAGTTTTATTATTATTATTATTATTTTGCAGTACTGGAGATGGAACCCAGGGGCGTTCTACCTGAGCTGCACCCCCAGCCCTATTTTTTATTCTTTAGTTTGAAACAGGGTCTTGCTAAGTTGCGGAGAGCCTCACTAAGTAGCTGAGGCTGGCTGCGAACCCGGATCTTCTGGTCTCCGCCTCCCAAGTACTGGGATTACAAGCATGCGCCACCACACCCAGCTATTCGGGTAAGTTTTTAAAAGGTAGACATATGCTGGGGAAGTGGAAAAGGAGATTTAAAAAAAAGGACAGAAGTTGTACAAAGCTTTAGCTTTTTAAATTTTGTACCTTTAGGAACTGACTTCTCTAACCATATAAACGTATTGCTTTTTCCTTTGAAACACAGATTTGGAAGCCAGCCTCCATGAGCTCCAATGATCCCTACTTCTTGGTATTCTCACCCTTGTATAGTCTCCTCCTTAAACTGCACCATGTCCGTGTGACAAAAAGAATAGAACACTAAGTGATGGAAGGTCATTTCCAATATTACATTATAAAAAAACACTGTTGCTCTTATCTCTCTTGAATCACTCCCTCTGAAGGAAGCCAGCAACCATGAAAAAGCCAATGTGGCTTCACTGGGCTTGCGAACAGCCACCTAAGTGAGCTTGGAAGTGGATTTTTTCAGCCCCAGTCAAGCCTTGAGATGACTACAAGATGCACACAACCACCTGATTTGCAACTCCACGAGACAACTACCCATGTGAAATGCAGCCAGGTTACTGACCCTCAGAAACAGTAAAATACTATGTTTGCTGGTTTAAGCTGCTAAACTCTATGGTAATTTGTTATGCAGCAATAGGTAACTAATACGGGGATTATTTGGGTTGTGGAATTCTATGCCTTTTTTCCCTCTGTATTAAAAAAACAAATAGTCAGTCATGGTGGTGCATGCCTATAATCCCTAGTACTTGGGAGGCTGAGACAGGAGGATCGCAGTTTCGAGGAGAGCCTCAGCAATTTAGCAAGGACCTCAGCAACTTGGTGAAACCCTGTTTCAAAATAAAAAATAAAATAGGGCTAGGGGTGTAACAAAGAGGTAAAACACTCCTGGGTTCAATCCGTAGTAACACACACCCAACAATAACAAAAAAACACCAGGGGCAGGGTGGGGAGAAGGCTCAGTGGTAGTGTGTGCACAAGGCCCTGGGTATAATCCATGACACAAACAAAAAAATATGAAACAAAAAACACCTACTAAGTGTTAGTTTTCAATTAGCCTATATTTCTAAAAGTAATTCTTACTGAGTAACACACACACACACACACACACACACACACGACTTTACTTACTTGGGACTCTTATCTGGTAGTGATTAAGTGCGGTCAGAGCTTCTACTGCATCAGTTTTACATTCCCATTCTAATAGTCCAGAAAGTGTTTTGGCAGAAGCTAAAACAAAACAAAGAAACACAAATCCAGTTATTATTTGCTTGTCATCAATTTATCCAAAAAACTTTAAAAGAAGGAATGTTCACTTACGTTTTGCATCAAACACTTTATATTTGATGAATGTAAGAACTTCATGGTCGTTACATAACTGCCAAAGAAAGGTAAAACTTCATTAAAAATATAGCCAGAATAACATTCCCATTTCTTTTTTTTGTAAAAGCAAACTTGGTAGCAGCATTGAAGCTTTGAGTATAGCACGAATGAATTAATATTTTAGGTCAATATCAAGTTCTATGAGAAGAAAATTTAAAATAGTAAAATTCTGTAAACTATGTAATGTCATGCTATACACAAAACCCATATATTTGTTAATTAAAATACATATTCTCAGAGTTGACTAGGATTTATCTAGTATATATGGCAGGGAATAAAGTTCCTAAAATCAATTGTTTTCTGAAGCATTCCTACAATTAAGGAAAAAGGCAGGAAGAATATCTAAAATCTTGTTATGGATGAAATTTAAGGTCATGGTAAAATAATTTTCTCTATGCAGAAATAAAGGTATTTCATTCTAATTTCAACTCTCAAAAGGACTGAGCCACAAACCAACAAAAGACCAATAAAGAATGGAAGCCAGAAAAGTATAATGGTCAAAGAATGAACTATAAAGTGCCAAATAAATAATAAAATAATATCAAAAGCAGGACAAAAGACACTTATAGTAAGGCTAAAATTCGATATAAATCTAAAAATAAGAAATGGCAACATTCTGCACACATATATGTTTCAAATGCTTACCTTTGTGAATGTTTCTTCTGTGACACACAATGGGACATTATAATAATGTAAGACACACGAGGGTGGTTGGATTATATTCTTAGATGCTTGGCCAGCACTTGTAAAGCGATTATTTTTGCTCATTGCAAAATCTTTGTAGCTACTTGTGCCATCCTCCAGCTCAAATATTTGACTTGGGACAACTGAATGTTGTTTAGACACACTAAAGATTGGAAAGGAAAAACATACATAATATACCTTGTTAGATAAAGAGCAACAGGTAGTTTCAAAATGCTTGCATGAATCTTAACAAAAGAGACATGTGTGGCCATTTAAATACAGTACAGTCATCCCTTGGTATTCATGGGCATTGGGTCCAGGACCCCCATAGGTAACAACCGCAGGATGCTCAAGACCCTTATTAAAAATGGTGTAGTATTTTCATATAACCTATGTATATTCTCTCATGTATTTTAAATCATCTATAAATTACTTATAATATTTAATACAGTATAAATGCTAAGTATTATATGTAATATCTAATACAGTGTAAATGCTAACTTACTGTATTGTTTAGAGAATAATAACAAGAAGATAATTCAATATAGACAAACTTTTTTTCCCAGATATTTTTGACTGTGTTTAATTAAATTAATTGACACAGAATCTGTAGATGTAGAGGGCCCATTGTATTTAGTTTGGGTTATAACCAATCATTCTTATAGTTTAGGGCATCAATTTGAAAGAAAAATCTATGAATATATTCTCATGACTAGAAAACTTTAACATAAAAACTTGCCTATTTTAGCATGCTTTTGTGTGACCATGAAACTAAAAACTAGGCATAGGTAAGCAAAATCTGAATTAACATAATCCTAAAATTTGTCTAAAATAACACTACTGTTGCTAGTTCAGATGTGCTCTCAGTTACTTAAAATATTCTAAAGTTGAAATTAATATTCTAATAAAAGGACAAGAATTTTTAAAGTTTTAAAATTTATCACTTAAGATAAATAATTACCAAACATTAAGTCTCTTCCCAAATAATTTGACATTATTAAGGTGTGTCACAGCTCTTTCTACAGCATACTCATCACCCATTTCTACCAGTGCTGTTCCAGGAATGGTCTTCATAAATTTTACCTGTAAATACAAAATCCCAAGAGTGACCATTTAATTTCCTTCTATAGTAACAGAATTTTTAAAAGACATTAAGTATGATCTAAATGGTTAAAGTCAAATATAGATGATCACCTAGAATCTTAAGTTTATTTTGCCATGTATGAGAAACATCCTTAAATTTTATCAAAATTTATGCTGTAAGGGTTGGATGGGATAAAGTGTGACAAAGAAAATTAAAAAGGAAAACCATAATTCTACTGTATAGCAAACTGAAGAAGAGCACAGGTTATCCTAGTTCTTATTCATTAATTGTGTGATTTGGAGACAGTTTACTTCTCTGAGCCACAGACTGTCTTTGTAAAATGGAGATAACAACATCTAGGACTCATTCTACACTCATCAATATTTATTCATTCAACAAATACTTAAGTATTTTATATGTTTTGAGAAGTGCAATGCTCAGTACTGGGGATTTAATGGTGAATACAATATTTATTTATTTTTGTGTATGTAGTACTGGGGACTGAACCCAGGGGCATTCTACCTCTGAGCCAGTCCTATTTTATTTTTTATTTTTAAAAAGGGTTTCACTGAGTTACCGTGCAATGGCCTTGAACCTGTAATCCTTCTATCTTAGTCTCTACCGTACTGGGAGTACAGGTGTGTGCCACTGTGCCTGGCAAATACAATATTCTCGAATCTTATATTCTAGTAGGTTAAGTCCGAAATTTAAAAATAAGTAATAATTACAAGCTATGCAGAGTTCTGTTAAGGTAATAAAATGAAATAAAATAAAACAAAATGGCCTGAGATAACATGGTCAGTAGGAAGTGCAATTTAGGGAAGGTTTAAAAAAAATACGTCATTGAATTTTCATAGCATTGTGGGCAGAGATCATATATATCCTCTCATACTATTCCAATTTTAGTAAAATGCTGTAAGGGTTGGATGGGATAAAGTGTGATAAATCATTCAACACAGAGCCTATCCCACAAAAAGTCCCTAAGTAACTACTAAATACTACTAAAATACATCACAACTTGAACATACTTCCTTCTTACCTGTCTACCTCAAGGGAATACTGAGAACATACTGACAGGACAAATTCAAGAATGTATTTATTTCTATCATTTTCATCATTCTTTTCTTTTGTGGTACTGGGGATTGAACCCAGGGGCATTCTACCTCTGAGCTACACCCCCAGCCCTAGTTTTTAATCTTTTTTTTTTTTTTTGGCAGTACCAGGGATTGAACCCAGGGGCATTCTACCCCTGAGCTACACCCAGAGCCCTATTTTTTATTCTTTATTTTGAAACAGGATCTCACTAAGTTGCAGAGGGTGTCACTAAGTGGCTGAGGCTGGCCACGAACCTGCAATCCTCCTGTCTCAGCCTCCTAAGTACTGGGATTCCAAGTGTGCGCCACCACACCCAGCCGAACCTAGGGGCATTCTACCTCCACGCTATACCCCCAGCCCTATTTTATGTTTTTATTTTGAAACAGGGTCTCATTAAGTTGCAGAGGGCCTCACTAAGTTGCTGAAGCTGGCTGTGAACCTATAATCCTCCTGTCTCAGCCTCCAAACTACTGGAGTTATAGGCATGTACCACTGTGCCTGCCCATTTTCATCATTAATCTTAATGTGATATCCTAGCATTTTTACACTATATCTGTACTTGAACTCAGTAGTAGCAGGATTTCTCAGCTCACTTGAAATCACTTGTCTTCGGGCAAAACTCTCCCTTGATTTAATCCAATAACATCCTAAAAATCGAATCATGACTAAATATGTATATTATATATAGTTCTCACACTGGCAAATCTTCCCCAAAAAGTTAGGAAAAATTAACCATAGATCTTTAGAGGATTATGATGGCTTGAGTTTAATGTGTAATAATATATCATTTTAAATGTTTAAAAATTTTTGAGGAGATATGGAGTAAGAAACTAGAATTAGTCAAGTAAGACAGAAAACCTTAATTTAAAAAAGTAATTTGGGTTTCTAAATCATGAGACAATTAGTTCATAACACAAAGACAAAGACCTATTAAAGGCACATACCTACCTAACTGCCTTTGTCTGGTTGTCAACATATGTGAAAAGCACAATGTGTAATGAAAGGTAAATGATAAACGCCTATTGATTTACCAAACTGCTGTTCCTAGACTAACTAGTTTACCAAGTCTAAGACAAATGTCTCTGCAGAAAAGTCTGAACTCCTTTCCCCAATGTTTATCCCATGTATTCTTGGCCAGTTATATAAGCAGAAATATCCCATATGTTGTTCCTCAGACCAAATATCGAGTTTCCTTTCTTTTTTCTTGTTTCAGAATTCAGAAGAGTTGTTTCCAGATCAATGAGACTTGAGAATAAATGGACTAAGAACTAAGAGTACCAACTTGTTAAGCCATGCTCCCCTCCCAAACACCTGTAACTGACATGTTTGTACTTATTTTATCATTGTGAAAAGAATACTAACATCACTAAAAAAAAGAGAAAATAACATTAGTACAAGACTGATACGTTCGACCAAGGCAGGTCAGTTTCAAATATTACCGAGCTAAAATAAAAGCACACTGTTCCTCAGAAGATACCCATACCATGGCATTTAGGAAGCAAGCATATAAATCTTAGATCTCTCCCAAAATTCAAGACTTCTGAGACAAGCTTTGAAAGATATTTATGTATACCTAGCACCACGAAAGTAACTGCTCTTTCAAATTCTACAGTTCAACATGTTAAATGCTAAGTCTCTTTGAAATGTTAAAATATGGAAGCTCCTTGATTTAGGATGCATCCAATGTAAAGCTGGAACTGTCATAGGTTGAAAATGCATTTAAGATAGCTAACCTACCTTACATCACAGCTTAGCAACACAGTACACTGTAGAGTATCAGTTGTCTAACCTCATGATTACATGACTAACTGGGACCTGTGACTTGCTACTGCTTCCCAGCATTATAGTTTTGTAGCACATATCACTAGCATGGGAAGAGATCAAAATTCAAAGTATGATTTCTATTGAATGCATATCACTTTGAAAAATGCACTTGAAAAATCCTAGTCAAACACCATTAAGTTGAAAAATATTTTTAGTACCAACCTATATTGATCACTTACCAACAAAAAAATAATTTCTGTAATTCATTCATAATGGACTTTTTTAGTTTATGTGGGTTACTACTGAAAAACTTGCATTTTCCTGAATACCAGGAGAAGACATGTATTTGGTGCCTTTTCAGAATGACTATTAGATATTCTAGCAAAAGAAATGAATATAAAATAAAACTTACCTTTTCAATATTTCCATATAAACAGAATAGGTTGAAGACTCTTGAACAATTCATTTTTAGTTGATGTAATCCACTAACCATTACAACCGAACCAGAGGGATTTCCTCCATGCATGTAAGAGGAAGAAGCCTGTGGTAATGGATATGCAACAAGTTCAGGTGTATCTCGAGAGCCCATTCTGTAACGACTTGGTAAAGGCAATAGTGGACCATGGGATCCTACAAAAATGACCAAAACAAATACATAAGTAAAACACATACTCAACAGATCCACTTGCAAATACTTTAGATGCAGTTCACATAAAAAAAAAATAAACTCTTGTTTTTTGTGGTGGAGATCAAATCCAAGGCCTCACACGTACTATGCAAGTGCTCTACAACTGAGCTATATACCCTCAGCCCCCGCAAATAAACTTTTAATATTACCTAGTTTGATATACATTTAAAAAATCACATATATGAATATTTATAAACTGTGGAGAATAAAATCTGTATTTATTTGTACCAGATCCAACAAATACTGACATGTCCCTACATATATCAGTCGATAAATTAATATTTTAAAAAATAGCAGCTTGCCGGGCATGGTGGCACACGCTTGTAATCCCAGTACTTGGGAGGCTGAGACAGGAAGATCACAGGTTCACAGCCAGCCTCTGAAATTTAGTAAAACCCTGTTTCAAAATAAGGAATAAAAAATAGGACTGGGGGTATAGCTTGGAGGTAGAATGCCCCTGGGTTCAATCCCCAGTACCGCCAAAATAAATAAATAAATAAGTAAATAATAGCAGCTTAACAAAATAAATATATAGGATTAGGCTGTAGGGTGGTAGGGGAGAGCCAATGTAACACTCTGGCTGTATGTAAATTATACCTCAAATTTAAAAAGAGCTAGTGTCTCTTGGAATAATATAATAAAATATACAGTAAAATCTAGGACACTATCTCTATAACAAAAAGAACATCCATAAAAAGTTGTCATCTTGCATGCATTGTTCTACAGTGTCTAACTTTCAGGTTAGTATTTTATTCCCTTAATTCTAATTCAGCAAACTAAAACCTAGGTTAATTAATATCTTATTTACACATAAGTATCTTATTTATTCTGCAACCTCCATTTTTTTAAACAACATCAAGAACCTAGTAGGAATTAATGCTTGAATATCTAAAACTATTGTCACAGAAACATGCACACACACACACAAATCTACACCTCTTTTTTGTGTTTGTGTAGTACTTGAAGTAAGAAAAAGTGTGAAACAGAATGGAATGACTGGAGAAACTGGGATACTAAAAGTAGCCAAGAGCACACTTAAAGCAACAAGAAGAGAGGCAAAAGAACTCAGAAGCACTGACGAAGATAGAGACATGTAGCTTAGAAACATTCACTCTACAAATTTTTGGCACTTTTTTTCTTTGTACTGGGGATTGAACCCAGAGGCTTTCTACCTCTAAGCTACACCCCCCAGCCCTATTTGTTATTCT
>PVJS01016196.1:0-19732 GCA_004027185.1 Glis glis
AAAAAAAAAAAAAAAAAAAAAAAAAAAAAACTCTACAGCAAGAAAAACCCCCCAAATGAACTTTGACCTAATAAGTGAATTTAGCTAGATGGATGGATATATAAACATACACAGGTCAATGTACATAAGCATATAAGATCAAAATAAGTTAGTAGCAGGGCATGGTGGCGCACACCTGTAAACCCAGTACTTGGGAGGCTGAGACAGGAGGATGGCAGGTTCGAGGCCAGTCTCAGCAACTTAGACCCTCAGCAATTTAGCAAGACTCTGTTTCAAAATAAAAAATAAAAAGGGCTGGGGATGTAGCTTGGAGGTAGAATGCCATTGGGTTCAATACCAAAACAGAAAAAAAACCCCAAAACAGTAATGAACAAAAAGAAAACAACAAAAAAATTCTTACAAGAGCATCAAACACATCCAGGAATTAATCTAAGCACAAGAGGAAAGACCTCTGTACTGAATCTATAAAACATTATTAAAAGAAATTAAAGACTTAAGTAAATGGACTGGGTTCATAGGTTTGAAGACTCAGTATTGCAAAGGTGTTATTTCTCCCTAGATTAATTTAACAAAATCCCAATGCAAGGGGCCAACAATATCCAATGCAATCTAGAAGAAAAACAAAGCTAGAGTATGAAACTATTGGGTATCAAGAACTATTATAAAGTTTCTCTAAGACTGTGGAATTGATAAAGGATAGAAAAATGGAACATAAAAGCAGATGCATACATTTATGGTCACATGATTTATGACATAGATAAAACTGTGATGCAGAGGAACAAGAGTATTTTTTAAAATAAAAGCCTGATTCAATGATCTTATGTAGAAAAAACTCCAACTTGACCCTTACTTCGCACCATGGACAAAAATCAATTCCAAATGGTTTGTAGATCTAAATTTTAAAGAGCCGACAAAAACAGCTTCTAGAAGAAAACATGGGATAGTATCTTTGTAACTTTGGAGTAGGCAAAGATTTCAAAAAGTGCTAGCCATAAAAGAAAATACTACTGGACTATATTTAAGTTAAGGACTTTCATTTGTCAAATGTATTATTAAGGAAGCGAGAAGTCAAAGAACAGAGTGAGAGAAGGATAGGAACAATGCATGAATCTGAAAAGGACTTATGTCCAGAATGCACAGAAAACCACAAATCAAAATGTAGAAAAAAAATATGGAAGCCGGGCGTGGTGGCGCACGCTTGTAATCCCAGTACTTTGGGAGGCGGAGACCGGAGGATTCGAGTTCGCGGCCAACCTCAGCGCGCATACGCGGGCGCGAGCGCACAATTTCTCTCTCTCCTCTTTCCTCTCTCTCTCTCTCTCTCTCTCTCTCCCTGTCTCTCTCTCTCTCCCTAGTGAGGCCCTCTGCAACTTCGTGAGACCCAGTTTCAAAAATAAAGCATAAAAAAATAGGGCCGGGGGTGTAGTGCGGAGGTAGAACACCCCTGCATTCAATCCCCGGTACCGCAAAAAAAAAAAAAAAAAAAATATGGAGAAGACTTCTCAAAAGAAAAAGGAACAAAAATCTTGAACAGATATTTCACAAGAGTATCTAAATGGACAAAATTTTTTTAATTCTTTAGTAATGAGACAGGAGGATTATAGGTTCAAGGCCAGACTCAGCCACTTATGGAGACCCGGTTTCAAAATAAAAATAAAAAGGGCTGGGGGTAAGGCTTAGAGGTAGAATGCCCATGGGTTCAATCTCTAGTATTACACTCCCCCTCAAAATAAAACCATAATATGATATTCTATATAAACAAGAATAGGTAAAATGAAAAAGATGGAAAAACACCACATGTTGAAAGGTGTGGATAAACTGGAAATCACATACACCACTTATAGAATATAAATTGGCACAGTTATTCTGCAACTATTCAGCAGTATCTTCTAAAGCTGGGCCCATGAACTAGCAATTTTACTCCAAGGTAGACATCAAACAGAAATGTATATGTTTATCAAGTGACAAGTACTAAAATGCTCACAGCAGCAGCATTTGAAAGAACCTCAAAAATGTTTTTGTATATTCTCATAAAGGAATACTACCTGTATACTACCTGTAATAAAAAGGTGCTACCTACAATTCATCCAACATCAGGGCTGACTCTTACAAACATGATGTTGAAGAAAAGAGAGTAGACCCAAAAGAATACAGACCCAATTCCATTTACATGAAGTACAAAAACAGGTAAAGTGAGTCTAGGCTACCAGGAAAACTGTTGGGAAAGTGGGTACTGACTGGCAGAGAGAACGTGGGGCTTTTATGATGATGGTGATGTTCTGTTTCTTGATCTATGTATCAGTTTACATAGGTGTGTCTGGTTTGCGAAAATTCATTAATGTAAAACAAAAGTTTATGATAGCATGACAGAATTTTGTGGTGTGAAAAACATAAAAATTTATGTTCAAGAAATCTTAAGTATAGCTTTAGATTAACACTAGTTTAAATACACAGGCTAGCTAATCTTTTACATTCTACTGGTATATATCAGATACTGATACTTACAGTAAATTTGGCTCTTTCTTCCATCACCTCATAACCCAGTATAGTAGGCGTAGACGGTCTATCTTCCCAATTCACTGTTTCAGAAGGTTGCTCTTCAGTTTCTCTTGGTCTAGTAGAATACTCAATTGATGAATCTGTACCTGTAAATTTAGTCCTAATAAGAGGGCTGCTACAGACAGATGAAGTGCTATCCATCTGCTCAGGAACACTTGTCTGTTTAAAATTACCCATGTTTGAGTCTTCTAACTGGCCTTTGGAGGAGCTTGAGCTTGTTGAGATACTGCCAAATGAAGAACTCCTGTGATTTCTGTTGGTTGTAAAACTGGAAGCAGAGTTTCCTATGGGCATAGGAACTGGGACATAAGGAGTTGCCATCTTCTTTTGGCCTTTGCTACAAACCTGTACACTGTTGAGTCCAAACACTTAGAGAACTAATATGCAATCCATTATTTTCTTCTTAGGAATTCACTACCTAAAAATGAGAAGGACATATTGAAAGATTAGTCTTAAATCTAGAGCAGAATCCTAAAGAAAACAAATGTTCTTTTTAAATTTGTGATACTATTATTTTATTTGGAATAAAAACACACCTCAAACCCCTTCCTTTAATCTCAGTTACCTCTAAGGACTCTCACTTGTAAAGACAGCAAAACTCCTTTCCTTGACCAACATGTTACATGTTGTCTTTTTTTTCTCCACTTTATTTTCTGTCGAAGGATTTCTACAATGTTCACTTTAACCTGACTTGATCCCTATTACCAAACATACACAAAAAAGTTAACAGGAGAAAGAATGGTAAAGACCCTCCTGAAGCTTTATTCTACGTGTAGGTTTATCGTCCTGGCAGTACTTTATTTAGTATAGGAAAAGAAGGAGAAAAGGGAAGGGAAGGAGAAAATTTTTCACATTATTTTTTGATTTAATTAATGAAGCGCTAAGGACTTACAGACTAATAATAGTGAGTCGGAAGCTTAGGTGCTATGTGGTAACTACTGTTTTTAAAGGAATATTTTATAAAACGCAGGATCAAATGTAATTAAAAAATAAATGGACAATTTAAATAAATCCAATGAATATTAAACTTATATGCAACACGATAAAATGATTTAAAGTTTGTTTTACATTCTCCAGGTCACTAATAATTCTGCTTTGTAATAAACTGAGAGTACTTAACAAATTTTATAACTCATACTCGACAATGTCTGTTATCAAAAGGACCAGTCTATCTTGTATCAGAATAATTTCATAGTAATACAAACAAGTAATGCTTCACCATTAAGTTGCTAAATAATAAACTCCCAAGAAATTGTAATAATTACAGACCAACAAAATGATCACATATAGCAACAAGGGGTCTGATGTGCCCAACTTCATCTACGCAAATCAACTTGTGAGAAAAGTAGGAAATGAGTTCCCTGAACTCTTGGAAAGATGTTGAAACAAGGTTTTTAACTCAGCACGTGGCTCTGGGCAACGTTCCCCATTATCAAAGATTCAAGAAACTTGAGCTGCTGATTCACCGCTCCTCGGTTCCGCCTGATGGCCTGCCCCCAAAGAAGTAAATAAGTGTGACATCGCGACCTTCCCAAGGCCCTTGGGATCGCCCTGCCCTTTGCTATTCCACTACCTGAGCTCGCCAGGCTGGGGAGACGGCGCCCATCAACACAACCACTGACGTCCAAAGGGAAGAGTTCTAGCCAAACATTAAGAAAGTCTATTGTGCTCATTAGGAGCCTCCTCGCTTTTGTCCTCGCAGGGGGATGGTCCCAGGTAGAAACATCTCAAATCACCTCGGGCAGGAGAGGTGGTCGCAGCAACCAGGTGGGTAGAGAAGTGGGTGGTGAGGAGAAAGCGGCGCAACCCAGGAGGGACTCTTGAGGGTGGCGCCGGGTGTGCGCGGGCCCCTGCTCGGGGGCTCCGCGGACCCAAGACCTGCAGCCCCGAGCTACCTGGGGGCCCAGGACCCCGCCTCCGCCGCCCGGCGCCTCCCACACGCCGCGAGCAGCGCTGGCCTGGCGGAGGCGGACGAGGGGGTCGAGGAGGGGGCCCTCCGGAGTCCCGCCACCTCCGCCGCCGCCAGTCCGCCGGGTGCAGGTGTCACCGGCCGCACGCGAGCCGGGCAGCGCCGCCGTCCTGTCCTACCTCGGCGCACTCGGGATCCCGCTGGAACGCGCCTCCCGGGACGGTTAACCCGGATCCCCCCGCAGCTGCCCGCCTCCGCCCGCAGCGCCGGACGCCCCGCGCGTCCTCCTCCCGGAAGGCGGCGGCTGCCACCGCTCCCGCTCTGGGGGCCGCCGGCCAGGATCCGAGAGGCGGGGGCGGGGCCTGGGAGCGCTCCGGAAGTGACGTCACGCGCCCCGCCCCCGAGCGGGCTGCGTTGTGTGTTCCTGCTTCTTTAGTAGCCCGGCTGAGTCTAGTCCTGTGACGAGAGATCGACGTTCTCTACCCTAGCTTTACTTTTCGAAGTGAACTTCTGAGAAATGGGACTATGATACCTCGTTTTCCCAGCAAGTGATTGGAAGACTTAAATTCCCAGGAGGAGCTATGGCCAACGTCAGTCCGGGCTCTTGCTTTGCATCATGGGACTTGTAGTCATCACCAGCTTGGGCTGTTTTTAATAGGTTCTTGATTGTTTTCCAGAATTAGCAGCGCTTTAAGAGATGACAATTGATTTGAAGAGTGGGAAGATAGCACACTACACTATTGACTGTCCGTCGTACGTAATTTAGAAGTCTTCGATGGTAGAAATCCCTAAAATTTTTCCGTGTGTGTTTATTTTTTCTATCTGGTGAGCCATTTATATCAAATGATGTATTGGGCTTGTTAGACTTGCTCATGTGAAAACTTTTAAGGTTATCAAGAAAGCCATTCTTTGATAGTCAAATACCAAGATTTACACCAGTCTTCAGTACTGCACATCATTAGAATTGTTCAATTTGAGTTAAAGACTGTTCTATGATATTTAGGACTTCGGAGCAGCCCCAAAGGTGGGAAGAGTTGATAGTGGTAATTTCAAAATGAATGTAGGAAGATAATTTGATTTTTGGCATAATGATGGCTTTGGTTTGAGAGATATTATACTTTCAGCATGAATGAAACATAAAAATAGAATTCTGTAGAAATGGGACTAAACCATAGGTAGTTTTCAGGATATACTTGGCAGTCTTGACCTTGAGGTGGCAATTATATCCTTGAGTTATGTTAGTAAGGAAGAGAAAAGCAAAGTGAAGAAAAATGAGCAATGGAATATTTCCTTCAATTATAGACAGGGCTGCAGGTGGTACCCCTCCCCCCAAAAAAAACCTGTGATGAGGAATCCCTGAGAGTTCAAATATCTAGAAAGCCAAGGAAAGTTAAACTATCAGGAAGTAACAGTGCACAGATGCCACAGTTAGAAGGAGCATAAAAATCTAGAAAAGATTGAAATTATCCAAAAAGAAGGCTAGGAGGGCTGTAGCTCAGAAATAGAGTGCCTGGCTAGTATGCAGGTGGCCCTGGGTTCAACTCCCAGCACTGCAAAACAGAAATTGTCCAAGAACTTCCTTCAGAGTTTATTGAATGGAGCATAATAGAATACACATACTACATGTTTTATCTTCCAGAATACTGGTATTGATGAATGTCTAGATTTTACTTTCAAGAAATTGCTAAACAGCTTTAGTTAAGAAATGTTATCTTGTGGTTGGCAAAGTAAAAATTATTACATTATCAAAGACCATATCTTATGGCTAGTCCTTGTTTTTGGAATATTTTAGCTCAGCTCCTGGATGCCTCTATACAGTGTCCACAATCAAACTGAATTGTTTGCATTTTAACTTGTAGAATAAAAGATTATTTCCTGTCTTCATTATTTTAATTTTATTTAAGTTATATATTCCTAGAATTGCATATCAAGCTTACCCAAAGTACAGTTTTATATAATGATATATAGATACTGATAACTGGAGGTAGTGGTCAGGAGAAGGAAGAGGTAAAAAAAATCACAGCAGAAAAAGCATGTGCAATGAACAGGCATCTCTTGAGGTGTATTCCTAGATCCAACATATCCTCCTTCTTAGGAATTGGTCTTCTATAAGGCTGGGCTCTTGGTGGCCATGGTCATAATAAATCACCCTTGTAACAAATTTTTCATCATAGTTCATTGTGCCCAAGTGGAACATTCAACCCAACTTGTGTCTAATAGGTGCTCCTTCCTAGGAATTAAAATTTGTGGGGTTGAGGAGAGATATATGTTAGAAACTACAGTATCTATAGTCAGAATAAAGGAAAGTCTGTGATGTGAAGGCCCACAAAGTTCAACTGCTAAATTCTCTGGAATTAATCTGGTCTTTTACCCTTATCGACTATTCCATGGACACTATGAGAACATTCTTTAAGAGTTCTTTAAATATATTAGCTTTTTGCTTAAATCTAGCCAGAGTAAGTTCTTCTGCCTAAAACCAAAAGTACAACTAATACAGCAATTTGGAATGAGGCAAACTGAAAATGAATAGTAGATGCTGATAAAATATCTTCCTGGTTTTTGCAAATAGCTGTCAAGAATTTATAATCTAAAAATTTAAAATAAGTATGGTATTTCATAATCTGTTTATAGCTTAAAGAAAATTCCTCAATCATTTATAGCTAAAATAATATAAATATCTTCATTTATTATTTTGGACTAATTTTATATATTTCCTAATTCATGTATGCTATTTTCCATAGGCAGTGTTTCTTTAATCCTAATTTTCATGAACTACACTCCACCTGCCTTCTATTTTCATACCACCATAAAATTGTAAGTCCAGAAAAAGAACCACAAATGATTGATTTTTAGAGTAACGGGAAGTAACCAAAGTAGTACCACAGCAACAGGACAGCCGAATTTATCTCAATGAACCTATGACCTCTACAATTTCCTAAATCCAGGCCATAAATATCATATGATATTTATAATAGCATAGAGATGACATTCTTCAACACTAGCACCATAGACTAGTGATCTTTCACTGACATACTAAATAAGTTTTGACAACACCTGTAGAAATCTTTTTTTTTTTTTGCAGTACCAGGGATTGAACCCAGGGGTGTTCTACCTCCGTGCTACACCCCCGGCCCTATTTTTTATACTTTATTTGAAACCAGGTCTCACAAAATTGCGGAGGGCCTCACTAAGTAGAGAGAGAGAGAGACAGACAGACAGACAGGAAGAGAGAGAGAGAGAGCTGAGGCTGGCCGCGAACCCGGATCCTCCGGTCTCCGCCTCCCAAAGTACTGGGATTACAAGCGTGCGCCATCACGCCCGGCTTCTATAGAAATCTTAATGAGAACATAAAGTGATCAGCATTCTTCCTTAAAAATCTTAGAACTGAAAGCAACCATATGATCATAAGGATAATCCTCCATTCTATAGCTAAGGATACTGAGGAAAACAGAGGCTAGGCCACCTGCTTGAAGTCACAGAGGTAATGAATCATTGCTCCCATACTAGTAACCTAATCGCACACAGTAAGACACTGTTTCTTGAGCACTGTTATACTCTATCATGGCCTATGTGTCTTTCAGTTTTCCGTTGTGTCTAGCCTCTGGCATATTCTCAATTAGCACTTGATACCTAGTAAGTCTTCATGGACTTTATGCATGAGGACATGTCTGCACTGGGCCTTTAGGGGTCAGTAGGAATTGGATGGGTAAAGAAGGAAGGCTGGGCACTCCAGGCAAAGTGAAAGACTTGAGAGAGGACACAGCAGAGTGTGGAATGTTGAGGGACAGTTAGGAGAGTCTGACTGGACTGAAAGGAGTATATAGGGAATAGCTAGAAACAGAGAGATGGACTTCAGCTTATCCATTGAATCTACCTCAAATATAATCTCATTAGTCATACTTTCCTGCTTCCCTCACATGGAATTAAATAAGCCCATCCTCTGTGACACTGCTGTATTTGGTTCATAAATGGAGGCAATCATCACTATATCATAAGTACTTATTTATGTGTGCAGCCTAAGGACCAGGATCACATATTAAATCTCTACATGTTGACAGTACCTTGTTTGATGCCTGAATGAGATGTAGTCCCCATAATTACTGTTGTTTTACATATGGCTCTCATTCACATTTCCTATAAGATCCATGTAGACATTTGTATTTTCAGCTAATTTAGAGAATGAAATCCAAATACTTTCAGTAGGCCTATAAGCTCCTTCATGAACTTTTATGACCTAATTTTCTTCAGAATAATTACTTAGCCTGTTAATTAGCCAGCTATTTAATGAGGACCTGCCATATGCAATGAACCTCAAAGTTCAACTCTGGCAATCATTTCCCATTCTGAGCTGTTTTTCTCTTTCTAGAATTTGAGACTTTTGCCCATAGCTCTCCCATTTCCCTCATCACACTTAAGAGGTACAGCTATGGCTCATATCCTCTCCAACACCTGCCCCAATCTCCTGCGCTACCATGTCCTCACAGTCCCCTCCTCAAGCCTCTGCTATGGACTTACTTCCACTGGGCGTGGTTATCTCTGTGTCTGCTTCTTTGAATAGAACTTGGGCTCCTTGAGGCTGACACTGTTTTTTTTTTCTTCTTTGCTGACTGTCAGAACCTCTGGCACATAATGGGGCTAAACTGAATGAATAAGTTAATGAGACTGAGTGAATAAAATTTTCCTATTGATTCAGCTAGTTGGTTTAATAAACACACCCACACATACACACATTCTTGGTGGGATTTTGTTTTGAAGAAACATTAAATGGAAACTTACTCTGTAAAATGAATGAAAGTGAAGTAGCAGTGGTAAAAAAAAAGAAAGGTTTATTTTAATTACTCAGAGTAATATTTAAATCACTGGACTAAGTAGATGATTTCCAAGGTCTACTTCAGATCTAACAGTTAATGAGTTTATTGCTTGAAATCTGAAGTAGATATCAAAACAAATACCACAGTCTAGTTAGCAATACTAAGATCCATAAAAAGCATTAGACAGAGCAAAAGTAAAATTAAAATAAAAAGCTAAACTCCTGAAATTAAAAAGACCAATGGATCAGATATTATTGTATATTTTACTCTTTGTCTTAAATAAGTTTGAGATATACTTCCGGTAGATGGGTGGAGAATAAAACTTATTCTCTTAAGTTCCCAGTGCCAGGGGTGTCAACATCTCGGTTTGTAAGATACCCTTCCAAAAAGGCAAAAATGTTTCCAGGTAAAATGCAGAGCATTAAAGGGCAGCAAGTCTCTAATCTGTCAACACCATGATTCCTGTTTATCTCTGAGGAGAGCTTGGTACCTTCTCAGGGGAGACTTAAATATCCACATTGCACCTGATTCTTTTCTTCGGGTTACTTCTGACTTTTTTCATTTTTAATATGGAACAAAAATGGGCCTTCCCCATAGGGTTATTGTGAAAAATAAAAATGATGCTTGTTAGGTACTTCGTATAGTGACTAGAAAAAGGAACAATAGCTATTATCATATCTCCCGAGTCAACTGGGCAGCTCAGCTACTTTAAAAAGATGTAAATAATATTAATAATAAATTTAGATATGCATTAAATGAATGAATAACAATTAGTGGGATAGAGAACTGCTATATGGACTATATATGTATTAATCAATATTTGACCCATATTTCTCTGATTTTTCTCTACTGACTTTTATTTACCAATTTATTTTTCCTTCTTTATTGGGACACAATTGATGAATAAAATCGTATGAATCTAAGATATACAATTTGATGATTTGATATTAATATATATTGTGAAATGGTTACCAAAACAAAGTTTATTAATTTATGTCATTAATATACTGGCAGTATTATTATAGTTGATGGTTTACATATTGAGTCTCTTGTCCTTTTTTTTTTTTTTTTTTTTTTTTTTTTTTTTTTTTTTTTTTTTTTTTTTTTTTTTTTTTTTTTTTTTTTTTTTTTTTTTGCGGTACCGGGGATTGAACGCAGGGGCGTTCTACCTCCGCGCTATGCCCCTATTTTTTATACTTTATTTTGAAACCGGGTCTCACGAAGTTGCGGAGGGCCTCACTAAGTAGAGAGAGAGAGAGAGATAGAGAGAGAGAGACAGGGAGAGAGAGAGAGGGCGAAAGAGCTGAGGCTGGCCGCGAACCCGGATCCTCCAGTCTCCACCTCCCAAAGTACTGGGATTACAAGCATGCGCCACCACGCCCGGCTCTTGTCCTTTTTTTTAATGGGAAAGTTATTGTCAAAGGTTATCTTGTTTGATATGGTTGGGACTCATATCCCATTCTGCTTCTAAAACCAGTGCTCAGATTCCCACTCCACTAGACAAACTCCCCCACTTCAGGATGTAGAGACTGTACCTGGAAATAACCACACTGATAAAACATTGGCTGAAAGCAAACTTTCTGGACTAGTCACAGGGTACCTGGTTTCTTCACATCATTTAATAAGCATAGTATTTAGCCTAAGTGATGCATTTTTTTTTCACTTTTTCATGGATCATTAGCTAGTTCTAATATACATTCTAGCTATGGCTCCTAAAAATATTTATCTTGATAAACTAATGTTATTCTATGTCTGTTATATCCCCAGCTTTTCTATTGTTATTCTGATTTACTTCTGGTTTTGGTTCTGATGTTTACTTCTTTCATTTTCTTTGTTGAAAGACTGAATGAACCAGAAAGATAGGGAAGGAGTTGACCAGGTGAAGTATGCTTCCAGAACAGAGATAAGGGGTGTAGTTAGATAGAAGAGTATCCCAGGCAGAAAGGTATAAAAGATATTACAGAGAAATTTCTTAAAATAAAAGACAATGCTGTTGAATTGAAATTAAACCTTGCAGACATAAATTTTGCATTTTATATAATTGTATCAAAGGCCTCAGCTCTGTAAGGAGCTAGATCCAATAGTCATTCAACAAATATTTGCTGAGAGCTTACAATATGTGCCAGTTATTCTAAGCCTATAGGAATTCATTGGTAACAGGATATACAAGGTCACTATTCTCATGGAATTTACATCCTGGTGAGTGTCTGTGCAGGGACAGTCAATAAACGTAAGAAATAAGTTTTAAGAACTTAGCTAGACTTATAATCTTTGAAGACAATAGAATAACATACTAAGAGTGGCAGGAATTGAGAGAAGTGAAACAATTATAGATTAGGACATCAAATCACATGTTTCTGAGAATATTTCCTGAATTGCTGAGATTTTAATGTCTAGAAAACAACTTTGCAAAAATCTGGTAGCGGAGCCTTCCAGGAAAGCTACCTCACATCTTCCATAGGAGAAAAAAGGAAAGAAACTAGTTAGTACAAGCGTGCTCTTTCTTTCTCCTAAGAGCTCCGATTCCAGGAAATAAGATGCCAGATGTTTCCCTAATCACCAATGTGATCCATGTGTCCCTGAGACGTCGGGTTTTTAACATTAATACCGAATTCCTGCTGGTTTCAAATCCTGACTTCTTCTTAAGGAATTCTATTCTCTTGTGAATTTTCCCTTTCCTAAGTATTGGAATCCCCAAGGTCCATTCAGTGCTCTGGGGAACCTGTTCTGGTTAGTGCTTGCTGTGTGTGTTGCTAGATGAGCTGCCTTTGCCACTGGCTGAGTCACACTTGCTTTGACAGCTCTACACTGGCCTTTGCCCTAGGAGAGATTAGACATGCAGTGTCTCTTGACTTAAACGCTGACACCATGGCTGCAAGCTGGAGATCTTCCAGCAATGCTACCTAACTCCTCTGAACTGGAGACCCAAGGTGTTCTGTGCTGGTTGAAATCAAGAAGCTTCTTTCACTTTCTGCTTGAATCCTGGAGTGTTACAGAGATTGGCGAGCCAGCCCTTTCAGTTTTGTTCACAGTCTTCTTTTCCCCAGGGAGTGCTGTCCCACGTGGGTGGCTCACCTGGCAGAAGCTCTGATAACAACTGTGTACTGGACCTTTTTGGCTGTCAACTCTTTGAATCTCTCTGTGTCTGGGACATTCCTGCCCTATGAATCCTGGTAGGAGGATTCATAGCCCACATCCCACTAAAATTCTGAAGTGCCATCTACTTGCTTTATCAGCCTCCCTTGCAGCTAATGTGTGGAAAAACAATGATCTAGATGTTGCTAATCCGAGGAACTATTTCCCTCACCTGCCACATTGGTATCTCAGATACAGGGTCTAATGTTCAGCGATAGCAGCATCCTCATGAGACTAGTTTTATGATTTGGTTTTAAGCTTTGTTCTTGGCTTTATTGTCCCCAAGCTTCCTAGAATTTCTGTGGACTGGTAAATATGTTTTAAAAAATATTGTTGTTCTTAAATTGGACACAGCTTGCCACATAGGTGTTTGAAGAAATAGACCAAAATAAAGACCAAGAGAAAGGAAGGACTTATTTCTTGCGATTGAGGGGAAATATTCTCTTCTCTTCAATTGCATATAAACAGTGCAGCACAGTTTCCATTGCCCTCTGTGTCATCTTACAACTACAAGGGGGTCACACTGTACTGTAGCCATTAGGAGGATGTCAGAATGAAGAGGGACAAATCTGCTAGATGGTGCCGTTTGGCCTTGACTGTACTGGACCTTGAGTCCAATCTCCTGCTGGACTTTAAATTATCTGGGGTAGTAAATTTCCTATTGATAAGCAAGCTTAAGTCAGGATTTTCTGTTGATACTAGTTTTATTACAACAAATACAAATAATAATGCTGATCTTTTATTGAGAAGTTAAAATGTTGCAGGAACTTTGTATTTATTCCACAAATATTTATTGTGCTCCTACATTTTAGGCCATTTAGTCATAATAATCCTAATGGTTCAAAAATCAAGTATTAGACATGCTGATAGGTATATATTCTTATATGTAAACATATGTATAGATATAGAGATATATATATATAGATACAGACATAGGCATGCATATGGATATAGATATAGGTATCAATAGAGTTATGGCTATTTATATAGATATAGGTATAAAGATGTGCAGCTAGGTCATAAATGAAATTTATACATTGCCTTAGAATGGTAGCTAAAACTCAAAGGTAAGGATACAAGTTATTAAATACTACATGTTTTAAGGGCATAGTGCATAAGTAGTTGGAACCAGTGATATTCTCCAACATTCTTATTTGGGGGTGCCAGTTTAGAGAACTGGGCCAATCACCAAAATCACCAGACATTATTAGAGGAGACTGAGGAGGGAGGATGGTGTGCACTTTTGGAGAATGGCATGTTTGTGAAGAGAGGCTGTTTTTTTTCCCAGCACAACAACTAATAGCTAAACAACATTTTTTCTCAACATCATAATCAGGATGGCCAGCTACTCAGCTTGAAATGCTGCCCTGTGCCATGCTTCACTCAGCTCATTTCACATTTTAATATCAGGTTCCGAATTAGAGTATGGTTTGGTATATAGGAATAGAAAATATGGTTTGAACTTGCTGAAATATAAATAAGAAAGTTTGTTGGCTCAAATACCTGAAAATGCAGAAGTCAGACAGATTTGGGTGATCACAAGACAGTGATTCTATTCTCCAGTCTGTGGTTTTAGGCTAATTAGCCTTGCGGATGTAGGATGGCTGCTAATAGGAACCAAGTGTATGCATTTACCTGTTTATTCTAGTGGGAAAGAGAACTTATGTCTGAATATTTTAACCAAGGGTCCTGATATTTATCCTGATTGAATTGTTTAAGTCACATGCTCAATAATATGCTAGTGATTGGTCAAAGTTTGCTTTCTTAAGTCAGCCAAGGTCTACACCTAGGTTTGGGGACATTGAATCAGTTTGGCCCTAGTTGCATAGGGCACGGAGATGGATATCTGAATTAAAATATGAAAGTTTTTAGAAAGGGAGAACAGAGCATAAATGCTGAAAAATAATCAACAATGTTCTCTCCAAGGAGAGTTAATGACCTAATGAGAGGTGATCAATAATGGGGATATATTAGAATCCTAGATAAGAGGCAGAAGGACTTGAATAGTGTCCCAATTTATAGGTAAAGATGTTCATCTTTTAGAGAAATGTTTGAATAGCTTTGAAGAATTCTTGCTCAATAAAGATCCTCTTAGACTTTCATTGGAATCAGTATTCATTTGTAGAAAGTCAGGCTAGGTGGTTGGAACAGGTTGAGGAAGGGTAGCTCCCTGTAGCCATCCATTGACAGAGATGTTGACTTCTTTATGGCTGCTTAGGGAGGAGCCTGCTGACAACAAACAGTCCAGCAGGGGAAATGGTAACATTGACCCTCATGCCTAGTTTTCCTTCCTTAGAAGTGAAGAGTGAAGAGATACATTCTGTGGAACAGAAAAAAAGAAGGAGCACACCACCTAGACTTAATTCCAAAAGCTGGTTGATGGTTTCCACCTGCATGTCCCATCAGCATTTAGTCATCATTTCTTCAGGATCTCTCTTCTATTTAGGTGTTATTTTCCCTCTCTACCTTGGTTGGTGATAATATTGTTCCCTACCTATGTTATTTCATTTATTCTTTTTGCCCTCAACAGGTATTTGTTGAGCACTTATGGCTGCCCAACTCTGACCAAAGTGAGGCAATGGTAGCCAAAGCAGAATTAGTTATCCTTGTAGCATTTGCAGTATAATTGGGAGGAGATAAAAAAAGCCCCACAATTTGGTAAAGTGGAGTTATGCCAACTCAGGTTGTGGGGTGGGTAGGCAGTGAACATTTCCAGGAGGAAATAATATCTAGGCTGAGCCTGAATGATCAGAAGTTAGACAGGTAAAAGGGGGGAAGAAAGAGAGAGAGAGAGAGAGAGAGAGAGAGAAGAAGGAGGAGGAGGAGGAGGAGGAGGAGGAGGAGGAGAAGGAGGAGGAGAAGGAGGAGTGGTGTAGGGTAGATTGTTCCAGGTGGGAAAGTATTTCCCAAAGTCCAGAGATGAAAAACATCACAGAAGAATCAGGCATATTAGGTGCAAACCAGTATCATTATATGAAAATATGTGATTTTCTGACATCATTAACTTTTCAGGTGGAGAGTTGCCTTTTGCACAACCTAGTGATGGGTTGATTATTTTTTAAAGGAGAGAGGAGAGGAGAGGAGAGGAGAGGAGAGGAGAGGAGAGAGGAGAGGAGAGGAGAGGAGAGGAGGTGAGGTGAGGTGAGGGGAGGGCAGAGCAGAGCAGAGCAGAGCAGAGAAGAGAAGAGAAGAGAAGAGAAGAGAAGAGAAGAGAAGAGAAGAGGAGGAGAGGACTTTTTACCAGCCACTGGGAATGGGAAACCTTCAGGAAAAGGAGTTACATAAAAGAGGTACTTAGGTAGCTTTCCAGAGGAATCGGTGCATCATTCCTAGCCCCCCTTTAAGAACCCCATCTGCTGGGCGTGCTGGCACATGTCTGTAATTCCAGTACTTGGGAGGCTGAGACAGGAGGATCACAGGTTTGAGACCAGCCTCAGCAATTTAGCCAGATTCTCAGGAACCTAGGATACCCTGTTTCAAAACAAAATTTAAAAAATAAGGGGGCTAGGGGTGTAGCTCAGAGGTAGAACACCCCTGAGTTCAACCTCCAGTACTACCATAAAAGAAAAAGAAAAAGAAAACTACCCTATCCTTCAAACTTTCAGAGACAAGACTCGTGTTTGTGGCTGGAATAGAGGCTGAACTCTGGGGAGCCCTGGGAATTATTTGGATTTCAGAACAAAATGTAAGAAGAGAACTTGAAAAAGTCCACACAGCCCACCCCACAGGGTATGGAGTGGGGAAATTCAAGATGGAGTGGAGGTGAGGATGGACCAGGTAATCCAGGGCCTTGAAAGCAGAAGCAAGGAGCTTAGAAATCGACTATTGGGCACCGGCAAAGGGAGGTCAAAGAAAGGAGCACAGTATCCGACAGGCATTTCAGGCAGGTTACTCTGTCTGGTGTCCAGAATAAGGAGGAGGGAGGCAAGACTGAAGGCAGGGAGATGATGTGTGAGGGGAGGTAGCAATTGTGAGAGAGCCAGTATTAAATCATTACAGTCGGCCTATTGTATCAGTGGGTTTTACATCCACGAATTCAACTAACCTCAGATCAAAAATATTAGAAAATAATTGCTTCTGTACTGAACATGTACAGCCTTTTTCCTTATCATTATTCCCTAAACCATACACTATAACAACTATTTACCTAGCACTTATACTAGGTATTATAAGTAATCAAGAGATGATTTAAAATATTTAGGAGGATTGCATAGATTATATGCAATTTTTTTTTGTGGTGCTGGGGATGGAACCCAGGCCTCACATATGCCAGGCAAGTGCTCCAATACTGAGTCATGCTCTAGCCCTACTGTGCCAGTTTACAGAAGGGACTTGAGCATCCACAGGATTTTGGTATCAGTTGACTGTTCCTGGAACCAATCCCCCACAGATACTGAGGGATGACTGTGCTGAATCTCCAGATGAAAAAGCATAAGCTCAGTGATGTGTTTGGCAGTAAACAGAGAGGATTAGGACCCTGGACTGTCTGGATCCAAAGTCCGCCCTTTTCTTAATAGATAATGCTTCCTTTTGTACAAGGCTGCACTACTCTTTGATGGGAGAAACCGGGTCTTTCTATTTTGGGGTTACAGTGCCTGTTCTGGTTATTCATTGATGCATAACTAACCATGGCAAAAATTAGTTACTTAAAGCAATAAAAACACTTATTTTGCCCCTATCTCTGCCATATGAGCAGGGAGGGCTTGGCAGACACAGCTGGGGCATTTGGAGGCTGGGCACTGGGATCACATGTAGGCTAATTACATGCATGCCTGCCAGACCATGTTCAAGCTGCTTGGAACCTTAGCTGGGGCTTCCAAAAGGCCAGTGCACCTCCAAATGGCTTTTCCCTGTGCCCTGTGCCTTTTTCCCTCATAACATGATGTGTAGGTTCCAGGGGTGAGCATATTAAGAAAGAAGGAGGACCACATTGAAGTTGTATCACTTTTTCTAACTAGCCTTGGGAGTCACTACATTCTATCCATTAAGAATGCTTCATAGATGGGTGTGGTGGCACAGGCCTGTAATCCCAGTACTTGGGAGACTGAGAAGAGAATCACAGGTTTAATGGCTTCCTCAGTAATATAGTGAGGCTCTCAGCAACCTAGCAAGACCCTGTTTCAAAATAAAAAAAATAAAATAGGGCTGGGGTTGTAGCTCAGACGTAGAATGCCCCTGAGTTCAATCCCCAGTACCAAAAATAAATAAACAAATAAATAAATAAATACATAAACAAAATGTCTCACTAAGGCCAGCCCACATCTGAGAAAAAGAATTGGACTCTTTTGATGGAAGAAATGTCAAGGAATTTGTCAACACGATTCCAATTCATGACAGTGCCTATTAATAGCTAATACTCAAAAAATACTTAAATATAGCAAGCACTCTTCTATATCCTCTATTTATTAAGTTATTTAATTTTCATGATGTTAAACTATTATTATACCCATTCCACATATGGGGAAACATGGGTTCAGCAAGGTATTTTTCTCAAGATCACATAGACAATAAGAAGTAGAACTACCATTGCAGCTCAGACTTTCTGACTTTAGTTTCTGTATTCATAATCACTAAATTATATAATCTACTCTAGCATCTGGAGAATAGGCTGGAAAATATGTATATGTTGTCCAATATATATATTTAGCCAATATATATATATTGCCCAATATATATATTTATGCTCTGAATATGAAACAGGATGATTTCAGATTACACAGGTGCTCATTTCAAATGCTGAATACACGTACGTGTATTTGTGAGTGTGACACACACATAATATATATATATTGGCTAAATGAATGAGTGTTTTGTATTTGTGGTTTTCCTCAAATACTATTAAATCTGTCCCTTAAATGAATGATTGCATGATACTAGTGTCTCTCTCTCTCTCACACACACACCATTGAAAGTGCATGTATCTATTTTACATCTTATAAATATAAGTCACATATGTATCAGTTATATATATTAGTTTTATATATGTATTAGTTATATATATATGTATATGGCTTAGATTTTTCTCTTTTATCAAACTAGGTTTATTTCAATTATATTTACTTAAAATATTTTAGATATTACATATGGAATTTTCTTAGTTGTTCACATGATAAAGCCACTTTGTGGCAAACTTTAGCCCCTTACATTTACATATTTGTAAAAAAAAATTATGAGCAGCTCTAAAAGAAATCCATTGGATAGCAAAATACAAAGTACTGATGTTGCATAAAAGTTACCTAATATGTTTACTAAGATATATTGTGTTGATTTTACATTTTCAAATATTATTCAAGGTATTTATTGAAAATTTCAAAAGCCTAGATTAAAACATGCAAAAGATGATATATCTGTTGATGAATTTTTACATACAGTGCTATATCAAGGGCTTGGTATCTCCAAAGACTCTTAGTTAAATTATTAAGTTGGGCCCTAAAAATGAAAACTTAAAAAGTATATTTGATTAGATTTTTCTTGATATAATATTTAATTTTAATGAAGTTTAAAATATCATTGAACTTTTAGTATTTATACAACACTGGACATGTACAAGGTACTAAGTAAGGTCTGTTCAATAGGTGAATGGATGAATGGATGGATGGGCAGAAAAGGGAAATATTTTGGCTTATGCTCTGAATATGAAACAGGATGATTTCAGATTACACAGGTGCTCATTTCAAATGCTGAATACACGTTTCTGTATTTGTGTGTGTGACACACACGCATAATATATATTTATATATACATATATATGTATGTATATGTATATGTATGTATGTATATATATATATATACATATATATATATATACTGACTTAAGTGACAACAGAAAAAATTAGAAAGCAGGTTGATCCAAACGGTTGATCCCAAAGGAGTTTCTGTCTACTTTGTCCACTCTTAGCTATTGTATTTATTCCCTTCATCTGTTAGTTCCTGCCTTCAGAGTTAAAGTTTACTGGAAGGCATTAGGGATGCACGAACTGCTTGCTAAAATCTACATGGTTCCTAATATTACGAGGGCTGATTGAGTTCTGGAATATTTCTAGTGGTGCAGTTTCAGAATGGGGCTAGACTTTTCTATCAGGGACATGAGGTGAGGAAGTAAAATAAGATGGGACGTAGCAAAGAGGACGGTCTTTGAGAGGGAATACCAAGATAATCATGATTTCCATTAGTTTAATGTCTGCAGTATGCCTAAGCACTTTGTATTGCCTCACTTAATCCTCAAAACAACCTTCCAAATATTGTTCTCATTCTGTTTTGACAGATGAGGCTATCGAGTGTTCCAGGTACTATGTCTCATCCACTCACAAGTCTAGCA
>PVJS01016196.1:19832-37925 GCA_004027185.1 Glis glis
AGGAGGAGGAGGAGGAGGAGGAGGAGGAGGAGGAGGGAGAAGAGAGAGAGGTGTCTGGTTTTAGGACTAGTCTTGAATATTATGGCAGCAGAAACTTTTGCCACATTCTATTCACTAAATGACTACAAGGAATGCCAGATATCACGGGAAGGGGAAGTTGACTTCTCTTCATGGAGGAGTGGCAAGGGTGGAAGGGAAACACCGACGTGGCCACTTTTAGAAATTATAGTTTACCACACAGAGAGCTAAATGATTTTCCCTGTCAAAGAGCTAGCAAGTAGAGCAGCCCTGGGCGGAAATCAGATCGATTTGTCTCTAACTTCGTGTGTGGCCACTTGGTCACACTGTGCAGTAGAATGTTGTAGAATCAGAAAGATTTCACAAGAACTATTAGAAAATAAGCAAGGACAATGATATGAACAACTTCAATTCAGAGTTTATATATTACAGAGGACTCTTTGAGTCGAAGATTTACAGATCACTGGCAATAGTTTTCACTTTTATTGTGTACCTATTCACTTTTTATTTCATGACTATTATTTATGTATATATCTTAATACTCACCAGCTCCCCCAGCACATATACTCTGGCTGCTTTTTTTATTCAGAGAAGGATTTTTGTCTAATTTGGCTCATATTTCTACCATGAAATACCTCTTATGAGAACCTGGCTCACAGTAGACTCTTAGTACCCTTAGTAAATACTTGTCAGATGAATATATATGAGCTGAACTGGTATAAAACAGTGGAATAACTGTTGCTACTGAACCACTCTGAGTGATACAGATTGTAGTTATCTTAAGGGTCAGATTAGGTAAATATCAAATGTGCTTTGTTTTTATATGGTAATGGTAGATTTAGTCCTGGAGTTTTTATAGACCTGTGAGGAAAACATAGAGGTGTTTAATTCTTAATTTTTGACTTATGGCATAAGATGGTTTTCTTTTGATACTGGGAGTTGAACCCAGGCGCAGTCTACCTTCGAGCTACACTACCAGCCCTATTTTGTTTTACTTTGAAACAAGGTCTTGTTAAGCTGCTAAGAGTCTTGCTAAGTTGTTGAGGCTAGCTTCCTGTCTCAGTCTCCCAAGTACTGGGATTACAGGCATGTGCTACCGTGCCAGGCAATCATGTTTCTTCCTCTTGATACTTGGGTCTTACAACATATATTTTAATGGTGCTATATCTCACTAATCATGGACACAAGCTACCTTTTTTTATTTTTATAGCAGACATTCTGCTTTAAGGAAATACTCCAGTAAGCTGGAGTTTCTACCTGTTAGTATAAAATCTCTTCAAGAAAAAGATGGGCATTAAAGCTGCACAATTATATTGTAACACTTGATTGTTTTCAAAGAAGTCGCTTGGACTGAATAAAACTGTTTAGTTTGTAATGAGTTTTATAAGACATGAACAAAATGGAGGTATTGGAAAATGAAATATGTCTTTTAATTGAAAAGAAACTATGATTGTTTTTTCCAATCTAAATCAAATTATTATGGCAGTGGTTTCAGGCAATTGGAAAGGGGAATTATTTTCTGGAAATAATGGCCTCATTATATAAACTAACAAATATAAACTAAAAAACCCCTTTAGTTGTCTTTCTGCTGAAATAAATGATGTAAAAGTGAAAAATATATATATTATTCATCAGTAGATATTAACTGTTTTCTTAAAATAATATACATTCTTTTTGGAATTTTCATTTGGGTCACCATGAGATATAAGCCATCTAGGCAAGGGAAGTGAAGCTACCATATATATCTGTGTATATATTATATATATATTCCAATATATATATTCTTCTAGGAATGTATACATATTTATAATAGAATATATTTAGAAATATAATGAAATATAGGAATATGTAATAGAATATATGGGAATATATATGATTATATGCATAATACATATGTCAATATATATATAATGTACATGATTTTATTTTTTATTTATTTTCACAGAAGTTTTAAGATATTTTTAAATGTACAATGTGATATGTTTTACTTTTTAGGAATATTACCTGCATTTTTATATTATACACTCTGACACAAACACAATCCAAGTACAAGAAAGAAAAATAGACCATTATGTTGAATGTAGAACATCCTGAATATTGATGCTTGTAAAGGAAGCACATGCTATCATGTGCCATCTGGGAGGAGGAATAGTTTTAAGTATTTATTTTTTAACTTTTAGGAAAATGATCTCCTCAAACTGTAATATGCCCTGGACTCTTTAATAATGCAAACAGTACCCAATTTCAAACTCAAGAACAAATGCTAATTGTCCAAATCCAGATGTTAGAAATAATTACTAAAGACTTCAATCATTTTCCTTTTCCCATTTACTGGTATATGGACCATGTAAATCATTATTCAAGGATAGTTTTTAACTCTTGAAGTCTTGACCATGATTGCCACACTTTGGAAACTGGAAAGTTTGCTAAAATAACATATTAATGCTTATTTGTCTGTTTATTTACCCATCTATCTAGTTAAAATACTTATCCATCTATCCTATCCTCCAATTTATACATCCATCTCTCACCAATTTATCCATAGCAATACACCATGTGTGATACTCTTCCTGCTAATGAACACACACTATCTTTTTCTATATCCATATGGTACCAGCTATGCTTCATTCTCATTTCTGTATAACACTCAACACATTGAACTTTCAGAATAGAGGCATTTGGAATTAAACACTCATAGACTCACATCATCAAGTTTACCCTTGGGTAGTTCTAATTGTTTGAAAATTCTTTTTTGTTCTGAATCAAAACTTCAAATTCTACCCCTGGGCCTCCTTCTCCTAACAAGCAGTAGACCTACTGTTTCCTGTAATACTCATCTCACTACATAGCCCTACTGTTCCTTTCCCCTTTCATCTTCACCCCAAATCCTCTTATGGACTTTTGCATTTTGTTTTGGGCTTTGTTTTAGATGCATATCTCTAAACAAAAAAAATTGTGTGTACAAACATACATACACACATACACTCCTTTCTGGTTATTTTTTTTCTGTATTCTGATTGTTAATCTTACTCTATGTGAGTTTTAGCTGCAAGTGATTTCTAAAGCTGTCACATATGTTCATATCACTGTGTGGAGCAGGGGTAACAAAATAAATTTAAGACGATAAATCAGTGCGATTAAAACAACCTCATTGATCTAATTCTGATTTCTTTTGTATGCACTCTCAAACATAAATCTCATTAAAAAAAAGCCTTGCTTAAGTCAGTTCCTCAACACCTCCGTACTAAAGAATGAAGTACAAATGTTTTATCAAGGCATTAATCCATCTTGCCAACTTTATCTACCATAATTCTCTCATCAAATACTTCAGCAGAATAAATCTACTCATTATTTCCTGATAGGCAAGGCATCACAGAGGGGCCAGGTGCCTGTGTTTAATCTTTGCTCTGTCACCTTCTCACTGTGTACCTTAGGGAAATCAATTAAATTTACCCAATTAACTAAAAAATTGCACCTCACTAAAAATGAGCTAGCTATAGTATCTACCTCACAGTAATATTTAGAGAAGTAAAAGTGTTAATCCATTTAAAAACATAGAGAATTGTGCAGGATACATGGGTAAAAAAATCCACTATATGTCAGCAAAAAAAAAAAAAAATGGCAGACATGCCTCATATTTTCATTTTCCATTCCTTTTTCCTATAAAAGCATTGTTTCTTTCTCGTTTAAGCCCTTCCTTTCTTCAATACACATTGCTGATTTAATCTTCATCCTTCAGTGACATCTCCCCTTCTGAACTTGTGTACTTCTTTTCCGTGTCCTTGATGCGCTGCTTAGCTAGGCTGCCACATTATCATTGAAGCTGGGATTCTTCATAGTGAAAGGGAGAATTATTGATAATTGCAGTGGAACAACAGGCATCAATTGGGACTGACTTGGGCAAGGGGATAGATGTCTACCCTTATGTATAAAGCAGCCTAAAGTTATCAAACCTGTTATTATACAAACAAAGCAAAGGCTATTTTTATACACAAATTGTTATGACACATCTCCTATAAACTTAATTGTCAGGAAATGAAGATCATCAAAATGAACCTCAGTGTTTCTGTCTGTTCCCTGAGTTCTGGTTCTCATCTGTTCAGCCACAAACCCCTCAGTTTTTTCTGTTCAGATTTCTTCATTTGATCCTATGTGTCAGCCTTCCTGACCTCTGGTCCTTATGAGACAGCCACGCCACCCGGTGCGCTGCATTATCCGACTCTGGACTCCACTTCTTCGCTCCCCACCTTCATGTCCACACCCTTCTCTGGGCTTGAGGAAGAGAAACTGTTCTCACTGTATCATTCTTTTCCAAAATGCATGCACTGGGCCTTTCTTAATTATCCATAATACCTCTGAGACTATGATAATGATAATTCTTGCTTAGACTACTGAAGCATCATGGATAAAAGGAGAGTAGTTTATATCAGAGTGTTATCAGAGTTTATATCAGTGATGTTATTCCTAACACCACTGCCCAGCACCATGCCCACACCTATGATCACTTACTGGCTCATTTCCTGGTTCGCTTTCAGTCTGTCTCTTCCGACCACATACAGCTCAAACCCTACCATTTGAACCACTGTAATCCTGACCCCTCTTCATGTATCAAATGATCCTTACCCAGAAATAGACAAATGTCCTTTATACTTAAGTTCCCCACCCTCACCTTCCAGTTTAAGCTTTTATAAGATGATTGACAATAGGACAACTTGTCCTTTCTAGGGGAACTCTCCCATTCCTTAAGGATGTGGTGTGTTTCTCTGTCCTTGATAGGCTAATTCTAAGGCCTGACATCCTTACATTTCCCTAAAACTGGGTTTTTAGCTTTATTCATCATCTTGTTACACAGTATCTGCTACATTATTTATGTTATTTGTTTTTTTTTATAAATATGCTTTGTTTCCTCAACTAGATACTCTATTTCTTGGGAGCGGCTATTTCCTTTTCCTTTTGTGGTCGATGAGCGCACAGTGGTAAGGTGATATAGAACACCCTTGGTTTATGGGGAGGGATGCCTTAAATAGAGGGATGCCACCAACTCATAGTAACCTAGTGGAACAGAAATGGAGGGGAAAATAATTCAAACTCCTTTTTCTTTTATCCTATTGTTGCTTTCTGTTGGCTGAATCCAGTGGTAAATCAGAAGCGGGGCTCCTGGGCAGCACCGGGGCACAAAGCAGCATGGAGAGTAGATCTGGAGGAGCAGGTAGGAAAGAGTCAGCACATAAATTCAAGTTTAAGGAGAAGTGGGAAGGAAATAAAGTCCAAAATCAGATTCTCTTGCCCTTGTGTTGTAAAATGCTAAAGAAATCCATTCTTTTTAACTTAATATTCTGCTTAATCTCAGCTAGGGGGTTTTAAGAGCTGGGTAGAGTTGCCTCTTAGTGGGACAGTGTAGATCCATCAGGCCCTCAGAGGGTACATTAACCCAATGCCAAAGGATATGTGAGCTTCGCTTTGAAAGAATCCAAATGATGAATAGGACACACCAGATGACTGTCTCTTGAGGCCTGCACATGGCGATTTTTGAAATGAGCCAATCTTAAATCTCTAGAATAGTTACAGAAGGCAAAGTAATGTTTCCAGAATCCCGAACCCGTGATCTAGTCAAGTCAAATATTGTTGCCCAAAACAACAGCATAGGCTCAATTGAATCTGAGTGAAGGAACTCAGACTGAGAAAATGATCTTGCTTTAGCCTTGCTATAATGCTAATCAGTTTATACCGGTTGTCCAAAATTCCTAAACTCAGTTGAGAGAAACCAGTAAAAGGTTCATTTTGACATTATACATATGGGGGAAAAGGTCAGCTGTGAGTTGTCTCCTCTCTTAAGATTGCAGCATTTGAGAAACTGCTTTGTTTTTCAACGTTTAGAAATTTTTAGTGGTGGATGGAAGCTCCAGAAAGCGGATCTTACTGAGGAGACCCTTTACCACCCCACATTCAAAGTCTCTGAGTTTTGCGTTTCTCCTTTGTACTGTTTGTCTATGCCTCAAACTGATCATGTAAAACCAGAATGTTACAAATAATGTGTAGCACATATAAAACAGAGGTGCCTGCAGGTGCTGGATCCTCCCAACATAATAGCAGCAGATGTTCTGAATCTTAATGTCTAATAGGCCTATGCATAAAGAGGCTATTAACTATACCTGAACCTTTGCCTCAGCCAACTCTGGTTAGGAAGCTGTGTCTGTGTAGACCAAGGTCAAGAGGCCAGAATTCTGTATTCCAAGCCTGCCCTAGTCAGCTAGAGACCAATCCTTTGCTGAAGCTCACACCCCACATTCCTTATGGCTAACATCCTATTTAGTCCTGGTGGATAGAAAAAACAGTCATAAGGTGTGGTCACCACCAAATACAAAACTACCAGGAAGCTTAAGGTTTAAAGCCTTTCAAGGCAGTGCAGAAGAACAAAACAACAAAAAGTATGGTGCAATTGCAAAATTCTGCATAGCCTGAAATAGATTTCTACACATAGACAAGGTTAAAACCAAAGCCAGATATCATAACTACCCTGGAAGCCTCAGTTACTACCCATGTATATCAGTCTCACAACTTTTAATCCTCATTTCTGTTACAAGGACCCTGGCCCTACGTATTGTTCATGACGTGCCCCAGATATTTCCTCCCTCAAACATAAACATCGGCCTCCTAATTCACCATACAGTAAATCTTATACCCTGACCTGGAGCAGAAAAGGCATGATCTTTGAAGGAATTTCAGCTCCCCAACAAAAGGAGGAGCTAGCCAGGCGTGGAGGCACAGGCTTGTAATCCCAGTACTTTGGGAGGCGGAGACAGGAGGATCGGATTTGCGGCCAGCCTCAGCTCTCTCTCTCTCTCTCTCTCTCTCTCTCCCTGTTTCTCTCTCTCTCTCTACTTAGTGAGGCCCTCCGCAACTTCGTGAGACCCGGTTTCAAAATAAAGTATAAAAAATAGGGCCGGGGGTGTAGCTCGGAGGTAGAACGCCCCTGGGTTCAATCCCCGGTACCGCAAAAACAAAACAAAACAAAACAAAACAAAACAAAACAAAACAAAAAAAGGAGGAGCTAGATAACACACACCCAGGTTCCTTCTACAGCAGCCATGGGAACACACTGCTTAAGTCTTTTGCAGCAGGCGGTGTAATTGACTGCCTCAACTTCTATCCCTCTGAATCCACAACTTGGCAATTGTTCTGCAAGCATGCTACCTGTGCGCTAGTCCCAGTTAGTGACAGTGCTGCTAGGGACTGGTGCTGACCCATTCCTACAAACTCCTCTAGTGAGCAATTCTGGCTTGAGGTCCCTTATTGGTTTTGACAAACCTCTTTTGGAATGGCACTGCAATCTGGGTCTCTTCTTACCTAATTCTTTTCAACAAGTGTTGGACCTGTATCGCATTATGAAGTCTTTCCCTTTCTCTTGTTTTGTTTCCCCCAGTAAATCTTTTGCATGTTTAATCTCATCTAGCATCTACCTCTCAACGGGCTTGAATTAATGGACTTTCCAGACTCATCAGATTGTTAGGTAATTCTACCCATCTCTCCCAGGACTGAGTAAGGAGAAGAAGAAAAACAGGAGTGTGAAGCTAATCAGTATTCTTCCACATGGAAAATGACATCAGAATTGAGAAATTAGCTCCCCCCCCCAGTTTTATTAGAATCTGGGGAAGTTAGAGTACATATATGATCTTTAGTTTGATGATACGAAGTTGGGGAAGTTATAGTATATGTATGATCTTTCGTCTGCTCCAAATATATTTTTTTGTGGTACTGGGGATTGAACCCAGGGGCATTCTACCTCTAAGCTACACCTCCAGTCCTATTTTTTATTCTTTATTTTGAAACAGGGTCTCACTAAGTTGCGGAGGGCCTCATTAAGTAGCTGAGGCTGGCTGCGAACCTGTGATCCTCCTATCTCAGCCTCCCAAGTACTGGGATTAAAAGCGTGTGTCACCGCATCCAGCTTCCAAATATGTTTATATCAAAATATGTCTTCATGGAGTTTCCAGGAACAGAATTTTGATCAGGTCCTTGACATGGCCACATATAACTTTTTTTAAGTCATGAGAAGATACTCTGGTTAATTTAGACAGTTGAATACAAACTAAAGAAGTCAATTGTTGAGTTTTTAATCTTTCAAATAATTGCCATTGCATCTTATAAATGCTATGACCTCTTGATTCTTTCTTTTAGTGCATTTATACCTACTTGATTAAAATTGTCAGGATCCATTCATTAGCCTAGAAATTCTGAGTCATCTCTTTCTTTATGGTCCATAGTTAATCAGCCATCAAGTCCCATAGAATGCACTCTTCAAAGATATTCAGGATCTATTCCCTTCATTTCATTCTTTCTGGTACTGCTCTTGTCATCTCATTTGACCTATTTAAGTAGCCCTCTTACTGCTTTTCTGCCTTCAGTCTCTTCATTACTCCAATTGATTCTTTTTCTAATCTATAAATCAAATTGTATTACTCCCTTGCTTAGAAATTACTTCCCATTACCTACCTATAAAGTGGAGTTAAAGCTCTTTATCACAATGCAAAACGTCCTTCATAATCTGACCTTGTCTCTCTTTTGGGGCTCATTATCAATAAACTCCCCTTTTTCATATCCTCTGTTCTAGTCACACAAAATCATGGATGTTCCTATACTTGCTGAGTGTTTCACTTCTCTGTATAATTGTGAATGTTCTCTGCTAAACTTTGAGTTTTATTCCTTGTTCCCAGTTTTCATCTGATGACTTCCTCCACAGTATTTAAAACCTGACTCAAAATTGCCTCCTCTCCAAAGACTTCCAAGATAGTCTTAAAACTTTTTTTTCCATGTGTCTCTATTCCTTTTGATTGTGAATGCCAATGAAGGTAGGCAATACTGGTTGGCATATGATAATTTATGTGAGATTTTCAAGATTTCATAGAAAAAGAGTTTAGAAATATCATTAAGTGTATTGCTTCTTCTATATATATTTTTGTTAAATAAATAGTAAACATAGTAAGTGGTATATAATAAATTACATTAATTATAGTAAGAATCTAACTGAAACCTAATTTTTAATATCATGAAATTTTTAGCTTTTAACCTTTATCCAAAGACCTATAATATGCAGAGCTATTTATATTATATGATACTTCAGTGTCTTATTATCATAAGCTCCAAGGAAAATTTTTAGTTTAGGTTATAGCAAAGTCATAAGTCCAAAACTGATTGAATATTTCATATAGATTATGTGTTAGCTATTCATCACTGTAACAAAATACCTGATGAAATCAATTTAAAGGAGGAAAGATTTATTTTGGCTCATGGTTTCAGCTCAAGATCACTTGGCTTCATTGTTTCTGGGTCTGTGGTGAGGCAGTATATCAAGACAAAAGGGTGTGGTGGAATAAAACTCAACTCATGGTGAACAGGAAGTGGGTGGGAGGGAAGGGGGCTGGGACAAGATATACTTTTACAGGGCCTGCCCCCACTGACCTACTTTCTTTAACTGGGCCCCACCTCCTAATAGTCCATTCAATTAATAATCCATCAATGGATGAATCCATTGGCGAGATCAGAGCCTTTGTGCTCCAATCACTTCCCCAAAGTCTCACCTCTGAATATTGCTGCACTAGGGACAAAGCTTTCAATACACGAGCCTTTGGGGGAATATTTCATATACAAACCATAGATTACATCTTGTTGTTTCCTTTTCTTTTGTTTTATAGCCACCTCTTTGAACCAGAAGCAAAAATAACCAATAGAAGCAAGAAGAACCTTAATGTAGTTGAGTGTACTTATTAATTTTAAATTAAATTAATGGAGAAAATATTAAAAATGGAAGGAAACACACTAAAGTGCATGAGGTATATATCCAAACTTATAAAACTCAAGCACTGTGCAAAGCACTAAAGGGAGGGAACAGGGAGGAATAGGGTGGGATTTGAGGAAGGGCTAAATGGGCAATGTGTGCATGTATGATTCTTCTAACCTGACACCTATCAAATGTATAATTACAATGCACCAATAAATGGATATAAATTGAAAAAAATAACAAAAACAAAACAAAACAAAAATAAAAGTGAAAAAATTAAAAATGTATATATAGCTGATAAGCCATAGACATATATAAGCAGCATTAGTGAAACATTTACATTGAGCATAGAATAATTTTAGCAACTTTCTAGTTGTCTATACTGAAAGAGGAGGGAAAACACATAACCTCTGTGGGTCTCAATTTCCTTGGCTGTGAAATAAAAGTAGTGGGGTAGGTTCATTCATTTATTCATGAAATGCTTATATACCAGATGCCAGTGCTGGAAACACAAAGATGAGAAAGATATGTAGAGTCCCTGTCATCTAGTGACCTAAAAGATATAGGGAAATTTTTAATTATTTTTCCCTACAGGGTCTCGTAAACCTGACATGACAGTGTAAATTAAATGATCTGGAAAATGAAATGTTATTCATATTTGCTTTTGAATTTATTAAAAGCACATATTACTGAAGTTTATTTCATTAAAAATTCTCATTGGAAGACAAGTTTTATGGTTGTCTTGTGATAAACATACTGTCAATATTTTGTGTAGCAATTAGCTCTTTCTTAGCTCTAAACAACAAAAATTGGTCAATGTATTGACCACATATAGTGGTCAGATATATACACTTTAATTTCAAAACAGAGTCCCTTATAGAAATTTCACTTTATGCACCAATTGTAATTCAATTCTGCATTGGCAATATTGTCTATAACCTTGCATATGATTTGGTAATGAGGAAAGGGATTTTTTTCTATTGCTTTTAATATTGTGTAGAGTAGATGATTCTTTCAATAATATGAATCATCTAGCTCACTTTTAAAAGTGAATATTGAATGATGGGTTGGAAGGAAAAAGAAGTGAGAAAATATCTACTGTTATAGGCAATCCTCCCATAGAGGTTTTGGGGAATAACAAGAATGACGTAAAGACACATAAAGAAGGACACATAAAGAAGATGAATTTGAGTCTGTATTATAAGTAATTTTCACTTTTTAATTGCCAAGTATAGATTTGTTACTATCATGTGCGATGTTTTCATTCTCAGACTCTGATTATATTCAAAGAACCAGTCTTTAAAATCTGAAAACTTTTTATTATCTTTTTAATATAATTATAATAAATTTCAGCCATATTATATTCCCACTAAGTGAATAAATGTAGGATAAACCAATGAATGGTAAAGAAGGTAACTTTTGGCTCATTTTTTCCATTTAAAGTCTGGAAAATTTTGATATTCCTTAATTTAATGGGAATGATATTTTCAAAATACTAAACCAATGTAGATTTTTTCTTAGTAATTTTATGGCTTTCTTTTTTATTTTTATTTTATTTTTATTTTATTTTATTTCTTGGTAGTAGGGATTGAACTCAGGGGCATTTTACTTCTGAGCTACACCCCCAGTCCTTTTTAGTTTTTGTTTTGAAACAGGGACTCACTAAGTTGCTGACGGTTTCACTAAATTGCTGAGAATGACCTTGAACCTGTGATCCCCCTGTCTCAGCCTCTGAAATACTAGAATTACAGGCATATACCACCATGCCCAGAAATATTATGACTTTCATTTGAAAAAGCGTGCTTTTTACCCAAGATTATACTACTTATTTTTCAATGTAGAGAGAATACCTCCTCTACTATCAAGGCTGAGCTATGAGGTTTAATGTCCACTAGGAAGGAAGATACAGTGGTGGAGAAATCTTTGCTGGAGAGGAAGCAGAAGGGGGATACTTTCCTTTTCTGAAACTGTGGACTTGGGGAAGGAGAAGAGAGAAATGGAATTGGCAAAGAGGTCAGATTTCCTTGTTCTCATCTTCACCTTCTTGAGGCAGAATCCAGTGTATGTGGTAGAAACATTCAGACACGTGTTTTCTTCAAGAAGAATCTCCTATTTGACCTGCTTAATATGGCAAGGATGAACTCCCAGGTATGGTGAAGGAAGTTGGCTGATAGATGATGAGATCCAGGAATTTTGGCTCCATAGGCCCTCACAGAGTAGAAAGAGATTTAGTACTTCTTTGTTCTCTGAAGAGGGGATGCAGAGGGCTGAGAGAGTCAATGGACCATCAGAAATCCAATGCTGAGACAGAGAAACCTCCATGTTGAAGGATCTCACTACCAGAGTTTAAGATCTAGGACTACAGTCCCTCATGGTAGATGCCATGTTGCTGCCTCTATACACTTACCCACAGCAGCAGGCTGAATTCAGGAATTGGATCAGACCAGTCACACTGCAGCAGAACAGGAAAAGATTCAGAGCACACTGCAGAGATGCAGCAGATGGGCTTCTGCCAAAACACCACGAGCTTCTAGGTATTTAGACACTATATACAGGAAGAGTCAGAAGAAAGAGAGTGTTCCAGCTGCTATTGTTATGTTTTAAACTACCCAAACACTTACTGGTATAAAAATATATTTTACTATTCTCACAGATTTTATAATGAGAGATTTGGACAAGACACTGTGTGAATGATGTTTTACTCCCCCATATTATGTGTGAAGTCTCATCTAGGAACAGTCTCTGGCTGAGAGTGACTTGATTTGTGGGACTGGAATCACTTGGAGATGTCTTCACTCATGCCTCTTCTTATGATATTGGCTATTGGTTAAGCCCTAAGTTGGGACTGTCCACTAGAGCACCTACACATGGCCTTTACATGTGGCCTGGTTTTCAAAACATGTGAGTCTAGAATTACTGGACTCCTTACATGGTGACTCAGCATTCTAGAAGAAATTGTTCCAGTGGACAAGATGGAGGCTACATTGTTTTTCCTGCCCTAACTTTGGAAGTCACATAAGCGTCACTTTTGATATGTCCTATATTGGAACAGGTATGAGCCCATCTAAATTTAGGTACCCCATTAATATACATATAATTTTTATTTTTAATGTATTAGTTATTAAAAAATAAATTTGAGGAGGAACCTTGACACTACTTGTTGGAAGGTGACAAAGTCATGTTGTAAAAGAGCAAGTGGGATAGGAGATATTGTTGGGGAAATCTTTGGAAAGTGCAGAGAGAGTTCGTGGAGCATCTTTCTTTTAAAACGACTGCTGTACATGGAGAGGAGACTAGTTAAACCAGAAATGACTGAGATGATATTAATCAGAAAGTTTAAATTGCCCTGTTACCTACAAGAATGTGGTTTGTGGAAATAATTAGATTTGTTTTTCTTTTCATATATTGATAGTAGTATATATTTATTTTGTAATCCCAGTAGGTATGCATGTCATTTGCTTACAGTTCAGGTAAATTTTGTGTTTGCCTACTTGTATATTTACTAAATTAGACATTCCAACTGCTTTTTCATTTGTTGAAATCAATCTATCCAGCTATGGTAACAGAAATACACAGAAGCATGAATATATTTATTTAAATTGGGAAAATACACAACTGGTACTGAGTGTCCAAACTAGGCATCATGCAAAGAAAATTTTCCTTGTGAGGTTTTGGGATGGAGTAGAGAAGTCAATTACTCAAGATACTGATGCACATTCTAGGAAATGACTCCTGTGTCTGAAACCCTGGGGAAGTTGAGGGAGCCAGGAGTATGACAGCAAAGAGTTAGTGGGTAGGAAGGCCAGTGGGAGGGGAAGTGTAGAAGCCATCTGCCTCTTGTTTCATTTTCTCTGGTCTGAAAGTCCAAAGAAGAGGAATTTTAAATGGCACAAACAACTTTAGCTTCTGTATGTCATCTACTGGCTCAATACTTGCTATTTTAAAATATAATATTAATAAACATTTATTCCCATAATTTTGTAAATCCACTTAAATAGAATATGTCCTGTGTGTTTCAGTTATTGCTAAAATTTCTGGAGGAGACAAGAATTCTAGGAAGGCAATCTTGACATGCAGCTACAATCTTGTTCCAGTTAGAATAGCTATGATCAAAAAGATATAAAATAATAAATGCTGATGAGGATAGAGAGGAAGAGAAGCTCTTATAAATTGTTGGTATTAAAATTGGCTTGGTCAGCATTCTCACTGTTGTAATCCAAAACAACTGACCACACAACTTAGAGGAAGGAAAATTTATTTGCCCATCGTTTTGGGGGATTTTGGGGTCCAGTCTATGTCAGGCTGGGTCTGAGGAGCTCAGGGCATGATGGCAAGAAGCAGAGAGGGAGAGAACAAGGGTTCAGCTCTCACATCATGAAGGCTGATGAGCAAGAGAGAGCAAATAAGTAAGGGGATTCAAAGACAAAACACAATCCCTAAAGTCACATCCCCAGGGACCCACCTTCTTCAGCCACACCCCACTGGCCTAGGTTACTACCCAGATAAATCCATTATGGATTTATCTACTGATAGATTATAACCATCATGACTTAATTATATTGACTCTGAACATTAATACATGAGCTCTTCAGAGGACATTCTATATCTAACCATAACAACAAGTATGTACAATACATTGTAAATTGGTGCAACTATTAGGAAAAATAGTATGGAGGTTCCTCAAAAAAATAAAAATAGAGCTACCATATGATGTAGTTATCCCATTAGTTGTTATATATCCAAAGGCAATGAAACTGGTATATCAAAGAGATACCTGCACTTCTATGTTTATTGCTGCATGATTCACAATAGCCCAGACATGGAACCAACTGAGGTGTCCATCCGTGGTTGAATGGGTAAAGAAAATATGGTGTATTTACAAAATGGAATATTATTAAGCTATAAAATAGAATAAAATTGTGTTGTTTGTGGCAACATGGATGAAACTGGAGAACATTATGTTAAGTGAAATTAGCCAGGCATAGAAAGACAAATTGCATATTCTTGTTCCTATGTGGAAGCTAAAAATGTTTATTTTATAGAATAGAGGGCAGATTAGTGGTCCTAGAGGCTAGGAGGGGGAGGGGCATAGAGGGAGGTTGGATAACAGGGACTAACATATAGTTCAATAGGAGAAATAAGTTCTAATGTTCTAGAGCATAGTAGGGTGACTATAGTTCACAACAATTTATTATATATTTTGGTAGAGAGATAGAGGAGTTCAAAGAAATGATCTATGTTAAAGGAGATGGAAATGCTAATATCTCTGATTTAATCATTTACTTATATGCATGAATCAAACTATCACACTGTACTCCATAAATATAAACAATTACTGTATGCCAATAAAAAACCAATACCTTATTTTACACACACCCTCACACACACATGTGCACTTGCTTACAATATTATGTTTCAAGATGATGTAGTAGAAAGGGCTTCAGACAGAACACTTTGTTTTGGATACCATTTTACCATTAAGTAGAAAGTTATTTCTCATTTCTGGGCCTTTAGATTCCTCATGCTAGACATAAAAAGATGTGTTAGATAAAGTAATTTCAAACTTTCTGTCTAGTATTATGAAATTATTAGTTTCTCTTCATTTGAGGAGGCAATGAAGAATAATAAAGAATCTATAATTTAATTTTATACAAAATGATTCTCACTCATCTACCCTCTATTCCATACTTTCTACTTGGTCACACACTGACATTTATGAAGAAATTGTATTAGGAGGTTTTGACTATTTCTTATCTATATAAATTCAAATAGAGTTTGGTGAATCTTGGTAAAATTATTGAAGAGGTTTTCATTATAAAGGTGAAAATAAATTTCTGTAAAATAACATAACACTTCAAACAAATTTAGAAATACACAAATGAACAAATGTGAAATTAAATTGTAATTGAACTACAGGAATGAGACATAATTTAATTTTGCTGTATGATACAAATGATTCATTTCTATTCATGTGGAAGAATAGAAAAACAAACTAGTAAAGGGAGTAGAAACTTTGGAAAAACTGGTAAATTTAAGCACAGATAACTAAGAATGAACTCATCTTATATATATATCTTTTGTGTAAGAAAAGAAAAAAACCTACCTCAATTTGATAATTATTGTGAAAGATAATATAATTGTTTTAGGAAAAGGTGTCTAAATATTTAACCTTTTTGAGAGTGTATTATCTTAAATTGTGGCTTAAATGTTTTTAATTACATTTGATAGTCCACTTATTATTACATTATATAAACTAGTGTCTGAGAATAGCTGAAGCACATGCTTTTTCAAATAACTAAACATAATGAACTGTTTTAAAGGGTCAAGACTGGAAATTAGTTTGGAATATTTTTCTTTTGCTGAATAGAATCCCATAAGTAGTTATTTGTGCATTTTTAGTCAGAAAATATTTTTCCTAAAGAATATTGAATATAAAGCTTCAATTTATCAGTAGATTGAAAGATTAGAGTCCTGCTGGTGGGCCCTTTTATAGATTGCATCCAATGTGTCCCCCAGAAGCTCATATATTGAAGGCTTGGTCACCGGCCTCTGGCACTATTGGGAGGTGGTGGAACCTTTAGGAGGAGCTCAGTGAAAGGAAGTTAGGTTACTGGGTGTGTGTCCTTGAAGGGGATATTGGGACCCTAGTGCTTTCCTCTCTCTCCTTCCCTCTTTCTCTGCTTCCCAGAGCCATGAGGTAAAGACTTTTGCTCCCCTGTGAGATCCCTGCCATGATGCATTGCTTCTCCATAGGCCCCAAAACAATTGAACCAACTGACCATGGACTGAAACTTGGAAACCATCAGCCAAAGTATACCTTTACTTCTTTTAAATTAAATTTCTTAAATATTTTGGCATAGCAACAGGAAGCTGAGCACACAGGCTCTGATCCCACTTCTCTTGGCCACTTTATCCTTTTCCTTTTTTCATCCAACAAGCCTCCTTTTATCTTATAATTCTGGCCATTGAAAAAGTAGCTTGAGAATCAATACCTTATTGCAGAAAGTTAAGTCTGCATTAGTATATAAATGGCAATATTAACTTGTAACATGACCAATGCTTGAGATAAATGTTATCAAATTTTCATATATATATATATATGCAATAAAAATTATTTCCTTCTAATAGATATTGAGTTCTGATATCTCAAGGGAAGTGACACATAAAAGAAAGGCAAGCTAGGTTAAAATGGTATTCCTGTTCACTTAGAAATAATTAAATAAACTAGGAAGCTTCTGTGTAGGAAATCAATGAGTACCTTCAAGTAAGCGAAATAAAGGATTGCTTCCAAGGCTGTTCAAAAGACTGCATTAAAATCCTGGCTAGAATCAGATGTTTATTTAAAACAGAGCACCATTGATTTATCAAAATGGTAGGAAGCATGTTTTATTTTGGGTTCTTTTTATTGACTGTCTCACATTTGAAAGATTTAAAATGACTAGAGTTTCAGATCTGGATGTTTCTCTGGATGTTAATGAACTGTTCAGATTTACTCAGACAGGGCTAACAGGAGCTGGAAATCTCTCCAACATGTTTGATGGCATTTATATAATGTGTTTGTCTTCACAGAATGTTTGCCACTGAGCATCTTCCATAGAAACAGTCGATAAATATTTGAGTGACAGGACACAGAGCTACTAACCTAACAGATGTCTTTGTTGACAGTCTCAATATAGCAAAAGCAGGCTTGCTCATCATTGTTTACAAGTTTTCCTATCTCCCCCAGTTTTCTGTCATTCTTAGTCATAAATACTGTGCCATCTCCTCTGAGCATGTAATCTTGGATTCATCTTACCTTTTTCTCATCTTGTATTCTAGTAGTCAGCAAATCAAGAAAAGTTATCGTTTCTTTTACCTACAAAGCCATAACTGTACTTTTCAACCAAATCTGTGTCTTTGAGTCAGAACTGGGTTGTCCCAGTGGAAAGGCCTGTTAGTCTTCAGATTGGTTTGCATTTCTTCTAGAAAAGGAGAAGTTGCAATGCCAGCTACCGAAGCAATCACCTTGTCCCTGGGATGACACCACACTGGTATCACTAATCCTTGAAAATGCTCAAGTTAACTCATGTTATAGAAGGTATCTGAGTGGCTCTCATTTAGACATTTCTATTTGTGATCTCATGGTGTAATCACACTGTGGTGGGAACTGCTAGAGAGAAATCAGCATGATCTCTTACTTTAAGGACATACAGATTGTTTGGGATGTAGTATTGTGTCATGGTTTCTAGGGAAGGATGGGGTGGGGGAGAATTAATGAAGGAAACACTTCCGTTGATATTATGTACATACATGAGAAT
>PVJS01016197.1:0-37818 GCA_004027185.1 Glis glis
GATTGAACCCAGGGGCATTCTACCTCCAAGCTATACCCCCAGCCCTAATTTTTAATTCTTTATTTTGAAACAGGGTCTCACTAAGTTGCGGAGGGCCTCACTAACTAGCTGAGGCTGGCTGCGAACCCGGATCCTCCAGTCTCAGCCTCCCAAGTACTGGAATTACAAGTGTGCACCACCATGCCCGGCTCATTATTTCTTTTATAGATGTCTAAGCATGTAGACATCTAGATGTCTAATTGATCCAACTTTCTTTGGCAAAAAGATTGTCCTTTTCCCTCAAATTGCTTGTGCCTTTGTCAAAGCTCAAATGGGCATATCTGTGTTAGTCCATTTCCAGACTTTCTATTCTGTCCCATTAATTCACATGTCTATCATTTGAAAAATACCACAGTCAGTATAACTTATAAGACTCTCATAATAATGCCATTTTGCAGAACTGCAAACCCTGTCATATGCTCCTGTGCCACAGGGAATACTTCATCTTAAGTAAGCAGTTTAAATATTCCTTTGCTTTTTAATATAAATTATACTCAATTTTATTTAAACACCACTACCAGACTAAAATAGATCCACCAACATGAGGCATTAGAAAGGTTTTTCCAGATGTTACACACACACACACACACACACACACACACACACACACACACGACTCAGAAATCACTGTCTGGACCTATCTACTGAGTTCTGCCCCTATGTTTTCAGTTCTCTGGTGGATATCTCCAGATGGGGATGTCCCGTAGTCCCTAGAGTTTCTCTGTATATTAAAAGTTTAGGTGATTAGTTTGCATTCAATTTGAATTTGATAAAGAAAGTCAACAGTCTGGTTTAGGTAGGCAATCAGCTGCACTGAGATGAAGCTGAATATCTCCTTCCCAGCCACTGGCTGCCAGAAACTCATTGAAGTAGACGATGAACACAAACTTTGTACTTTTGATGAGAAGCAAATGGCCACAGAAGCTGCCACTGATGCTCTGGGTGAAGAACAGAAAGGTTGTGTGGTCCAAATCAGTGGTGGGAACAACAAGCAAGGTTTCCCCATGAAGCAAGGTGTCTTGACCCACGGCCATGTTCGCCTGCTACTGAATAAGAGGTATTCCTGTTATAGACCAAGGAGAACTGGAGAGAGAGCACAAATCTGTTCAGGGTTGCATAGTGGATGCCAATCTAAGTGTTCTCAACTTGGTTATTGTAAAAAAAAAAAAGAGAGAGAGAGAGAGAGAGAGAGAGAAGGATATTCCTGGATTGATGGATACTACTGTGCCTCATTGCCTGGGGCCCAAGAGAGCCAGCAGAATCCACAAACTTTTCCATCTCTCCAAAGAAGATGATGTCCACCAATATGTTGTCAGAAAGCCCTTAAGGGAGGTAAGAAACCCAGGGCCAAAGCACCCAAGATTCAGCGTCATCTTACTCCATGTGTCCTGCAACACAAACACCGGTATATTGCTCTGAAGAAACAGCATACTAAGAAAAATAAGGAAGAGGATGCAGAGTATGCTAAACTTTTGGCCAAGAGAATGAAAGAAGCCAAAGAAAAATGCCAGGAACAGATTGCCAAGAGATGCAGGCCATCTTCCCTGAGAGTTTCTAATTCTAAGTCTGAGTCCAGTCAAAAATAAGAATTTTTAAGAGTAACAACAAATAAGATCAGACCTCAAAAAACAAAAAAGTCTGGTTTAAAGTTCAATATGTTTTGATATTTGGTCTTTAGCAGCTGTCATAGACAAAAACATATTTCACAATTTTATCTATACCAAATGAAAGAAATGTTTCATTGTCTTTATTTATATAATCTCAAATTTTACTTTTTAATTACATTCACCAATTATTCACAAATTTTGTTGAATTATACTAACAAATTTCTGTCTCCCAGGTTTCAGCCAGTAAAAACAAACTAGCCAAAAAGGGTTGAAGTTTGCATTTTAACAACTGGATTAAAAGGCACAAAAATATTTTATTGGGATTATTTAAAAAATACTTTTAGATCCGGGTGTGGTGGCACACACTTGTAATCCCAGTACTTGGGAGGCTGAGACAGGAGGATCACAGGTTGGCGGCCAGCCTCAGCTACTTAGTGAGGCCCTCTGCAACTCAGTGAGACCCTGTTTCAAAATAAAGAATAAAAAACAGGGCTGGGGGTGTAGCCCAGAGGTAAAATGCCCCTGGGTTCAATCCCCAGTACCGCAAAGAAAAAAAACTTGAAAAATACTTTTAGAAACCATTCATAAGTGTTTTAAGAATGCAAACATGGGGCCAGGCATGGGGGCGCACGCTTGTAATCCCAGTACTTTGGGAGGCGGAGACCGGAGGATCCGGGTTCGCGGTCAGCCTTAGCGCGTGCTCTCTCTCTCTCTCTCTCTCTCTCTCTCTCTCTCTCCCCCTGTCTCTCTCTCTCTCTCTCTCTCTCTCTCTCTTTCTCTCTACTTAGTGAGGCCCTCCACAACTTCGTGAGACCCGGTCTCAAAATAAAGTATAAAAATAGGGCCGGGGGCATAGTGCGGAGGTAGAACGCCCCTGGGTTCAATCCCCGGTGCCGCAAAAAAAAAAAGAATGCAAACATGGGAGGTCTTAAGAGGCGACACATTGACTTTGATTCTACACCCAAATCATAGAACAATGGAGGCATTTCCAATGTCTGCTTTTGAATTACTTTCACACAAATTTCTCACAGTAAAGAGTTACTTTCTCACTCATTATTAAAATGTCACCTTCAATTTAGGGGATAATATTTTATTGTGGTTTTTTTTTAGTAGACTACTACTGTCATCTATTTGTAATCACACAAAATAAATAATATAGTTAATGTTTCAAACTGAAAAAGAAAAAAATGCTTTTAGATGGAAAGGATTTTACATGGTAAATTGGGCGTGATGGTGCATGCCTGTACTCCTAGTACCTGGGAGGCAGAGATAGGAGGATTGGAAGTTCAAGACCAGCCTCAGCAACTTAGCAAGACCCTATTTCAAAACAAAAAATAAAAAGGACTGAGGGTGTAGCTCAGAGGTAAAATGCCCCTAGGTTCAATCCCCAGTACCACAAAAAAAAAAAAAAGAAAAGAAGAACAATATATAATATTTGTTCTCCTAGGTGTTTTCCTTCCAGGTACTTTGTGGAAGGTGTGTAGGACAAATATTTTCATGGTTACTCCCCATCAATAGAAAGTGTCATGATTGGGAGGCTGAGACCAGAGGATCCGGGTTAACGGCCATCCTCAGCTACTTAGTGAGGCCCTCCGCAACTTAGTGAGACCCTGTTTCAAACTAAAGAATAAAAAATAGGGCTTGGGGTGTAGCTCGGAGGTAGAATGCCCCTGGGTTCAATCCCCAGTACTGCAAAAAAAAAAAAAGAAAGTGTCATGAAGGGCCGGGTGTGGTGATATATGCCCATAATCCCAGTACTTGGGAGACTGAGACTGAGACAGGAGGATCTCAGTTTTGAGGCCAACCTCAGCAACTTAGTGAGACTCTCAGAAACTTAGAAAGACCCTGTTTCCAAATAAAAGATAAAATAGGGCTGGGGGTGTAGCTCAGAGGTAGAAGGCCCCTGGGTTCAATCCCCAGTGCCAAAGGGGGGAAAAAAACTGTCCTGAAGAGCCTTGCTCAGTCTTGATTCAGAGGAGCGATGGCTCGATGCCGCCCCACCTCTTCATGCAATTCCATTTCAACTTCTTTGCTCCTCGGCCTCGCTGTGAGGGCTGCAGTGAACTATATACCACAGGGCTTGTGCGTCACTCTAGATTCTCTGTCGAATGTTCCAGTAAATGCGGTGGCTCCACCGCTACAGGATGCACTTATGCTATTGTTTTCATAAAATATCTTTTAACATATAAGGAAGTCATTTCTAACTTTTGAGACTTTTCACTGAGATAATTTCTTCTCTGACGTATTTTTCTTTTAATTGACTAGTGGAGAATCCTAGCTCTCTGTACATTTCATTATTGAAATAGAGCAGTCTATACAAGTGTGGCTAAGCTTACTGGCCCTGGAGACAGAACACTCATGTTGAGTCTACTGGCCCCAATACTACTAGCTGTGCTACCTTCAGCTCATGACTCAAGTTCTGTGTTTGGTCTCTTCATCTTCAATCTCTTCATCTTCAAAAAAAAATGGAAAATAATAATACTCCATGAGGTTGTTATGAAGAATATATAAATTAATTCATTAAAGTGCTTAGAATCTTGCCTGACACATAGTAAGTTCTCAGGAATCACTAGCTGTTAGTTTCTAGAAAATATCATAAACTGAAATACATTAGAAACACCCTTACTTTCACTCCACTGTGTAATTTTTCTAGTACTTACTTTATATAATTTCAGTGATGCTTTCTATGCAATTTTCAATAGTCTTTGCTGACAGAGGAACACATTTTAATGTACTGTCATGTGGTTTCCCATGTATTATTTTAGTGGTTATTTTGCCACTGCAGGAAGCCGGGGAAACAAGGCTTTTCCTTTTTGCTATAATGTAAGAAACCTCAAAGAGCCATCTAGGTGTGTGTGTGGGAGGGGTACCCCAGGGGCATTCTACTTCCGTGCTACACCCCCAGCCCATTTTATTTTTTATTTTGAAACAGGATCTCACTAAGTTGCAGAGGGCCTCATTAAGTTGCTGAGGCTGACCTTGAATGTGAAGGCTGACCTTCTGTCTCAGCCTCCCAAGAACTGGGATTACAGATGTGTACTACCAGGCCTGGCTACCTTCTGGCTTTTTATCAGCAAGCTTACTAAATGTGGTCTTAAATATCACAACTTCGAAGACAACTGTAAAAATTATAAAAAGTTGTTTTCAGATTCCAAAAATACATTTTTATTTTATTTATATTTTTACACTTTTATTGGTGCATTGTAGTCTCACATCATAATGTAGTTCATAGTGATAGTTTTCCCCCATCCCTCCCCATTCCCCCACCCCCTTCCCCATACAGGATATTGAGATTGACATTGGTATTCTCACATATGTACATAACATCAATGAAAGTGATTCCTTCATTGATCCTCCCTCTCCCCACCCTTCCCCTAGACCCCCTCCCTGGCTCCATTATCTGAAGCCCCTCTGGTATCCCAATTAATCCCTAGCTTCCGCATATGAGAGTGAACATATGACCCTTCATTTTTGGCTAATCTCATTTAACATAATGTCCTCCAGGTCCATCCACTTTCTTAAAAAGGACATAATTTTGTTCTTCTTTATTGCTGAGTAGAATTCCATTCTGAAAACACATTTTTAAGTACCTTTCATTAACTAACATATCAAGGCACATTTTATACTTTTTGTGAGGTTAAGCAAGTGTAAGTCTATTTTTTCAGGTCGTCTTCTTGTTAATTTCTCTTTGCCCCTCCCCTCGTTTTTTTAAAATAAAATCTAAAGAGATTTACATTATTTTCAGCTCGTATATAGCCAACATAGAGTTCATCTGAGGATGGAGTGCCAGGGCTGTCCTCTGTTTTCTTGGGCTTGCATATTATTTGCAACCTTTAGTTTCTTTGTAGGAAGGTTTTAAGATACTTGGTGAATTTTGGAAGAGTTAGTTTTAAGAAAACTAACCAAGTAATAAGATGCCAAACTTATCAGGTAGGCAGCAGTCCACCCCAGCTCTGGCGCCTACCCTGAGGAACCCCACTGTCTCCAGAGGACACCCTGTGCATGTGGATCAGCCACGTCACCACTGTCAGCCAACCACAGAGTTTATGTTGAATAAATATTTGCTGGCTTGATTTGAATGAATCCATTGGTGTAATGTACATAAAAGGAAATCTCAGTCCTCTATTCAAAGTGCTTTCAACACAGAGAACTAGAAATACTCAGAAACTTTCCTTAAGCCAACTTAAAATTATTAACACTTTTTGGTAGGAAGAACCAATGAGAATCATTATATTGGTGGGCTTTCAGTAGCCCATCTTGGGAGATGTCATGTGTGTGTAATTTTGCAGAATATGAGTGAAGGCCCCCGCTGCGCCTGGGAGGATCCTGGTGAGTTCCCTCCTCTGGCCTTCGCCTCTCTTTCTTAGCAGCAGGTGGTTGGGCCACATGATCCTGAAGGTCCTTCCTAATATAACATTTATTAATGCAATCTCTGTCCCATCTGAATTATGAAACTCAATAGTTTCCATGTCTGTGGCATTCTTATAAGGAGGCCTACGCTTGTGGTAAATCCCTAGATAAATGTTATTCATCTTAACTTCTACGTTCCATGAAATGTTTCTTTCTCTCTGCTTCCTTAAACTTCAAATACCAAATCAATAATGTGTCATTATGAGCTCTTCTAAGGGAAATAAAACAATAACCTAAAACAGATAACTTTCCCCAAGTGACATTAAAGGCTCAATACACTGAAGGAAGTAAAAAAAAAATTCATCAATTGCCGGGCGTGGTGGCGCACGCTTGTAATCCCAGTACTTTGGGAGGCGGAGACCGGAGGATCCGGGTTCGCGGCCAGCCTCAGCTCTCTCGCTGTCTCTCTCTGTCTCTCTCTCTCTCTGTCTGTCTCTCTCTCTCTCTCTCCTTAGTGAGGCCCTCCACAATTTCGTGAGACCCAGTTTCAAAATAAAGTATAAAAAATAGGGCCGGGGGCGTAGCGCGGAGGTAGAATGCCCCTGGGTTCAATCCCCGGTACCGCAAAAAAAAAAAAAAATTCATCAATTGATTAAAATCTCTGAAAAATTTATTGAAGGTACAAAATTTGACTTGGCTCTTACTTATAACCAACACAATTATTTTCACCCTTTACTATCTTTATTTTTATGCTTTTATTGGTGCATTATAATTATACATCACAGTGAGATTCAAAGTGATAAATTCATACATGCACACATCATTTAGTGTATTTCTCTCTGCCCTTTTACTATCTTTAAATGATGTTTCTCAAATTTCAAGACTAAACCATAAATATTTGCCTATAGATACTACATTCTAAGTTTTTCTAGACAGATAAGCAAAAGAAAATTAAGAAATGCTGAAGTCTATGTTTCCTGACTCCAATATCATTATTCTCACTAATGCAACCCTGGTCAATGCTAAATTCTGGGCCCTTGCTACATGTATAGCTATAAAAATATACAGAAAAAGAAGCCGGGCATGGTTGCCCACGCTTGTAATCCCAGTACTTGGGAGGCTGAGACCGGAGGATCCGGGTTCGTGGCCAGCCTCAGCTACTTAGTGAGGCCCTCCGCAACTTAGTGAGACCCTTTTCCAAAATAAAGAATATATATATATATATATATATATATATATATATATGCACACAGAAAAAGCTAGGCATGGTGGCACACACTTGTAATCCTAGTACTTGGGAGGCTGAGACAGGAGGATCACAGATTCAAGGACAGCCTCTGCAATTTAGTGAGGCTCTCAACAACCTAGTGAGATCCTGTTTCCAAATAAATAAAATCGGTCTGGGGTGTAACTCAGAGGTAGAATGCCTCTGAGTTCAATTCCTGGTACCAAAAAAAAAACACTATATAATTCTCTTGGAATGTTGAAGACAAATGTGACAAACAGCAAGAATCACTATTTGAAAAAAATAATTATTGGAAATTTAGTGCCCTACTTTGTCATTGAGGATAACAGATCACAAAGAACATCCTATGTAAGATGATCCTTAGGACTTGGCTCATCCCAGGAAACCAACTTTGGACTTCTTGAAGCATCATAAAAATTTGAAGAAACAGGTATTGGAAAAATTACATGAGGCAAAGGTGTTACTAATACATCTCAGATGCATTACACTATTTGGTTAATAGCCAATATCACTGGTAACTCCCTACATATCAGGCAAGATTCTAGGCACTTTACATAAATTAATTTATTAAGTCTTCATAATAATCCTATGAGGTAGCTACTAGCAGCTTATAATAGCTACGTAATCAGACCTTATCTATTTGAGAAGCTGAGGACTAACATGACATGCCAGGCATCGCATGTTGACTAAGGTGAGTGAGCTCCTTCACACCCTGTAACCAGCAAGCAAGCATGACACTAGCACCACCTGCCCCAAGCTGCTCTGTTTTCTCCTGGGCAAAGCCAATCCCCTTGTGTAATGCACCAAAAAAAAAAAAAAAACCCACTCTCCTTAAAGAACTGAAATTATCCCTATTTGCCGATAGCATAATCCTACACTTAGAAGACCCAAAAAAACTCAACCAAAAGACTTCTAGAGATGATTAACAAGTTCAGCAAAGTATTGGGATACAAAATGAATAAAAAAATCAGTAGCTTTTCTATTTGACAACCATGAATCCACTTAAAAAGAAATCTAGATGGAAAACTTACTTCAGATTACTACCTCAGTTTTGTTTTGGTTTTATAGATACAATAAAAGTAATCTAATCTCCTTGAAAAAAATCTAGAGAATAATTCTATTCACAATAACGTCAAAAACAATAAAATACATAGGAATAAATCTAACTAAAGAGGAAAAGACCTCCACAATGAAAATTATAAAACACCAAAGAAAGAAATTGAAGAAGACCTTAGAAGATGGAAAGATCTCTCATGCTCTTGGATAGGCAGATTAAATATCATCAAAATGACCATTCTACCAAAAGTAATCTACAAATTCGATGCAATCCCTATCAAAATGACAATGTCATTCTTCACAGAGCTAGAAAAATCAGTTCTAAATTTCATATGGAAAAACAAAAGACCCAGAATAGCTAAAGCAATTCTCAGCAATAATAACTGTGCAGGAGGCATCACAATACCTAACTTCAAATTATACTACAGAGCTATAGTAATAAAAACAGAATGGTATGGGCACAAAAATAGACATAGACCAATGGAACATAATAGATGATACAGAAACAAATCCATACACTTACAGCCAATTGATTTTCAACAAAGGCGTCAAAAACATACATTGGAGAAAATACAGCCTTTTCAACAAATCGTGTTTGGAAAACTGGTTATCCAGTTGTAGAAAAATGGAATTAAATCCCAACTTCTCACCCTGCACAAGAGTCAACTCAAGATGGATCAAAGACCTGTAAATTAGACTAGAGACTTTGAAATTACTAGAGGAGGGCATAGGTCCAACACTCCAACATATAGGCACAGGTAGAAGCTTCTTCAATAAGACCCCCAAAGCTCAGGAAATTAAAACAAGAATTAATAAAGGGGATGGCACTAAACTAAAAAATTTCTGTTCATCAAAGGAAACTATCAAGAGTCTAAAGAAAGAGCCTACAGAATGGGAAAAGATCTTTGCCAGCTATTCCTCCAGTAGAGGACTAAAATCAAGAATACACAAAGTACTTAAAAGGCCTAACACTAAAAAAAAAAATAATAACCCAATCAAGAAATGGGCAATTGAACTAAATAGACACTTCACAAAAGAAGAGCTACAAATGACCAATAAATACACACAAAAAATATTCAATATCATTAGCAATCAGGGAGATGCAAATCAAAACTACACTGAGATTCCATCTAACCCCAATTAGAATGGCAATCATCAAGAATACAAACAACAATAAATGCTGGCAAGGATGTGGGGAAATCAGAACTCTTCTAACACTGTTGATAGGATTGCTAATTAGTGCAGCTGCTATGGAGATCAGTGTGGAGGCTCTTCAGAAAACCAAGAATGGATCTACCCTATGATCCAGCTATACCACTCGTGGGTATCTTTCCAAAGAGAATGAAATCAGAATATTATAGTAATACAAACATATCCATGTTTATTAATTAATTAATTAATTAATTATTTTATTTATTTATTTATTTATTTATTGTGGTACTGGGGATTTAACCCAGAGGCATTTTACCTCTGAGCTACACCCCCAGCCTTATTCATTTATTTATTTTTTGAAACAGAGTCTCACTAAGTTGTGGAGGGCCTCACGAGGTTGCTGAGGCTGGTGGCAAACCTTCAATTCTCCTGTCTCAGCCTTCCAAGTACTGGGATTATAGGTGTGTGCCACCACACCCAGCATATCTATGTTTATAGCAGCACAATTCACAATAGCCAAATTATGGAACCAAACGAGGTGTCCATCAACAGATGAATGGATTACAAAATTATGGGATATATACACACAATGGAATTCTACTTAGCAATAAGTAAGGACAAAATTATGTCATTTGCAGAAAAATGGATGGACCTGGAGAACATTATGTTAAGTGAGATTAGCCAGTCACAGAAAGTGATGTGTCATATGTTTTCTCTCATATGTGGAAACTAAGGAGTAATCAGGATATAAGAGGGACTTCAGACAATGGAAGAAAAACTCCAGTGGAGTGAGGGAGATGGTCTTGGGTAGGGTGGGGAGAGGGAGAATTAATGAAGGAAACACTTCTGTTGACATAATGTACATATGTGAGAATACCAATGCCAATCTCAATATCATGTATAGGGAAGGAGGGAGTGGGGAGGGACCCGGGGGAAATCTCACCAAGTGCTGTGTGCATGTGTGTCACTGTCACTATGAATTACATTATGTGAGGACTATAAGACTATAATGCATCAATAAAAGTATTTTTAAAATGGAATTTCATTCTATTTCTTAAAAATGATAAAACCTGGTGATTTCATGTGTCAACATAGCATGTGTTAAAGAGGAAATCCATGCATAGAGTGTTTCTTTGTAGTTTTGTCTCAGAAAATAACGCATCAGTATTGAAAGGCAGTCTCTTATCCTCCTGGGGGTATAGTTGGTGCTTTTTAAATGCACTGAGATTCTAGGTGGAAATTTTTCATTGCATACCTTATTTTTCCCTCTTACATGAAATATTTGCATGATTCATTAGAATAACCAGGAGATACAAAAGTTTCAGTAGTTCTTCACATTTGTCTTCCAAAATGTAATAAAGCTTTTGATCCACTTAAGCATTTAAAATTCTGAACAATATTGCTTGAATCTATAAGATGTACATTTCCTGTGGTGGGTAAATTAACATTAATGGCAGTAACCTTAGCAATGTCCCTGAGCACCAAGGAGAGTTTAATTCCTTTGAACTGAAAATCCTATAGTAAACAGAACTATGTGCTTCAGAGGGAAGGAGAAGGTTCTTGGTGTCCCCCATTTCTGCCTCAACTGATACTTGTCCTCCAGAGCAAAAAAGGTTGAAAGTTCAGAAGCTACTCACCAGCCAGCAGTTTCCTTTATTGCTGTCCTCATCTACCTGAGCTTCAATAGAAGCCAAGAGAATGGTTGATTTAAATAAAGGGGGATTGGTACCAACAGGCATATGTTATGACAATGTTGAGTTCCACTGATATTCCAATCCTTAACCTGTTTACACAAGTCTCTGGAAGAAGAAAGAACTTTTTCAAAGTTTGGAGTTTTTAGCCAGAAAAGTATTGAAATGAACAAAACAAAATGCTGTTTCTCAGTTGACACACCATGGCTGCCATGACGATGTTCGACTCTGTATCCTAGCAACCATCTACCCACAGAAAGAAGCCCTCATGGATGGACTCCACTTACAACACATGGAGCCTGTGCATGACACAACGGCAGGCTGCTCTGCATGGAGAAAGGAGACAGTGCCTTTCTATAAAGACCCTTTCTATTCTATCCCTGGAGGGGCTTTGCACATAAATCAGTGCATACCAGGAATCGCGCTCACAGTAGTCAGCTGGGTCTCAAACACCTTCACGTTCACACAGTCTTGTGTACTAAGCATCCTAGGACATACTTGGGAAACTCACACACCGAGAGAAGTGAGCATGCTTGGCCAGGCTTGGGAGAATCCAAAAATCAAGGACAGAAGTAAAAACAGACATACATACCAATTCAAACCCCAGGCTTGGAAAGGTCAAGAGGTGAAGAGAATAGAAGTTTCTGACCTGTAGTTGGCTAGAACAACTGAAGTTTCTATATATTTGCTAATTCCCAGAAGCGAGAGGAAAGCTCTGAGAGGAGTAACACAACTCCTGAAGAAAGACACATGCACAAGCCTTATCCCACAGTTGCCCTGGAGCTTAATAACATGGGCCATACACGAAAAAGAACGCACTTTCAGATATAGCGAGAGCTTTCAGGAAGTGTGAAGGGCCCTCTGTTTCCTTTTTTCTTCTACATCTGGCTAAAATGTCCTTCCAGGCCCGACTCTCAGTCACCTGCCTGTCATGGGCCCCAGCTAGAAGTGAGACAGCTAGGAGGGAACTGGAATGGTGGTCTGCAGAGCCACCTCGGAGTCAATGAAGAGTCTCCACAACATGAATCTGCATTTTAGTTCACCTCTACCCTTCTTGGGGAGTAGTATCAGCATTCTGGATGACAGTGTGGACCTTTAGGCAAGAAGTGAGCAGACGGTGGGGACAGTTCCACGCCAATGACCTAGAGTAGGGTGTCTGTGGTGACTGTTGTTATTGCTCTTGGTTCTTTCTTCAAGTTAATTCCAGTTCTACCATTAGAAACTATAATACAGCAAAACTAACACTTTGCTCCTTAGCGCAAGGATTGCTAAAATCTGGAGTAATAACTGGAGCCAAATGAAACACTGAACTGCTTTATGGAATATGGAAACTTCTTGAGAAGGTTTGGAAATTCCTTGAAAGTGCGTTCTTCCCATTGGTGACTCCGATGGGCAGCCAGCATTGAAAATGAATGGATTAACACAATTCTAACTACAATCCCAGCAGGAGGGTATGATTATCTTTATTTTACAGTAAGGAAAATGAGACATGTGATTCACAAGCAGCAGAACTGGGATTTGAGCAAGTAGTCAGTCTTCAAAATTTATCCTCTTTTCCACTAAGCTCTACTGCCCTCCAAGACCAAAAGAAAAAAAGAATCACCTGATATTTAGGGACTAGTTTCATTCACACAATGGACATAATAGATCATTCTGCAATTTCTCTGCAGTTAGATTTTTTTAAAAAAAAACTTTTGCATAACTCTGGCTGAAAAAAAAACAAATGAGATCCAGATCTAGGAATTACTCTGCACATGACTGGACAGCTGACCAAGCCATAGCCAATGCTGAAATCAGAGATTTCACTGTTTGCTGTTAAAAGCAACCTACCTGGTCGGCTAACTTCATGCCACCCCAGGATTCCCTCCTGCAGCCAGTGCTGAAGCTGTACTTCCTCCTCATCTTTCATTTACCAAGAAAATTCATATAAATAATGTAGGTATACGTGTTAGGCAGGAACTGTTCCCTTTTCAACCGATAATAGCCCTCCCAGGCAAATGGGGTTGAAAGTCCAGAAGCCCATGCCAGCAGTTTTCTTTATGCTGTCTTCATCTACTTTAGCTTGCTTTCATTTCTTTCTTTTCTTTTCTTTTCTTTCTTTCTTTCTTTCTTTCTTTCTTTCTTCTTTCTTTCTTTCTTTCTTTCTTTCTTTCTTTCTTTCTTCTTTCTTTTTTCAGTACTGGGGATTGAACCCAGGGGCATTCTACCTCCGAGCTACACCCTCAGCCCTATTTTTATTCTTTATTTTGAAACAGGGTCTCACTAAGTTGCGGAGGGCCTCACTAAGTAGCTGAGGCTGGCCACGAACCTGCAATCCTCCTGTCTCAGCCTCCCAAGTACTGGGATTATAAGTGTGTGCCACCACGCCTGGCTTACTTTAGCTTTGATAGAACCCAAGAGAATACTTGATTTTAAAAAGAGGGGAAACTGGGCGTGGTGGCACACACCTGTAATCCCAGTACTTGGGAGACTGAGACAGGAGGATCTCAGGTTCAAGGCCAGCCTCAGCAACTTAGCGAGAGACTCTCAGCAACTTAGGGAGATCCTGTTTCAAAAATAAAAAGGGCTGGGGGTATAATTTGGAGGTAGAACACCCCTGGTTCAATCCCCAGTACTGAAAAAAGAAAGAAAGAAAGAAGGAAGGAAGGAAGGAAGGAAGGAAGGAAGGAAGGAAGGAAAAGAAAAAGAAAGAAAGAAAGAAAGAAAGAAAGAAAGAAAGAAAGAAAGTCCTCATTACCAAAAAAAGGGGGGATAGGGAATGGAAAGAGAGCTCATTCCTACATTTCTCTCACTTGGTTTATCTAGCTAGCAGTCACAAGGGTAACAGCTCTGCATCAGTTTACCTGGATCTTGTCAGACCACAAACATTCTTCTCACTGGGTCAGGCTGGCAGTGGAGTTGGCCTATCTCAATGGGACAAGAAATAAGGCAAGCGGGATTTAAATGGGGGAAAACAGACGATGTCACCATATCTATTTAGAGAGGAAAAAGAAATACTATCCTCTGAAATGTAGGGGGTGACAGTATTTGACCCAGGCAGTTATCAACTATCACAAGATGCAGAGTGCAAAGTACCGGGTTTAAAACAGTGACTTGCAAGGAATGCAGGAATAAAGAGGGAGAGTCACCAGTGATGCCCAGACATTCCACACCCCCTGAGGTCTGCACCATATCACCACACTGTGCAAAACAGGCACCTTGTGGGACGGCTTGATCAGAGAAATTCAGCCAAGACGTAGAGCCCAGGAGGACGCTCACTGGGCCAACTGTTAGTCATTGTGCCAGGTGCATTTCCATGCTATCTCACGCCCCCCACACACACAACAAACCTGAAAGAGGGGTATTATTCCCCAGTGGTATTCTACATTAACTCTATTAGGAAGGTAGCACAGGTTTGAAATGAGGTTTGTTTGTTTCTAAACCCTGTGTTTCTTCCACTCTGTGACACAGTCTTCCTAACTCTCTATCCTGAGCTTCATGTTTATTTGGTGTGACCAGCCTCTGCCTGCACTTCTGAGCCACCAGCAGGGGTGGCAAAGAATGCAAAGCGTAGGCTGACAGGCCAGCAGGACTCAGACTGCTCCCGAGGCCCTGAAGCTACACATCGAAGTGTATTTCTGTAATTGCTTCCCATCCTTGGGTTCTGCTGCAGCGACCTGGGTTCTCTCCCAGCGTGGCTGCCCCATTGGCCCCACCATCACACCTCACATCCCATGCAGGTGCGAGGTGCCTCGCTCTGTCCACTGGCCAGCTACTCCAGAGGCGATTCTCCCATCCCAGAGACGCTGCAGCCCACCCAATCAACTGTATCCCAAAGCTTTTACTTCTCCTCCAACATCTCAGTAAGAGGCTCTTTGGGTTGTTTTTGCGTTTTGCCAACCACTTTTTAAAAAACTTTTTTGTGACTGGATCTTATAGCAGTCCAATTCTATATCCAACTTGAACATGCCTGGACTTACAAAATGCCAAGGGGGTGACTGAAAGTTGTGGATATCAGGGTATAAATTAGATCTAAGAGTAGGGGAGGGGGAAGATCAGAATTCCCTTGAATTATGTCTTGATAAGTAACAAAGATCACCTTGTAGTCTTTTTGCCTTCTAAAAGCCATTATTATGTTAGAAGAAACGGGAGAGATTCAGGTACAGAAAATGCGTTTTAATAGCCTATGCGATGATGCTTGGTGAGTCTTGGTTCTAAAGGTACCAAACAAGGAAGCAAAAGTTCTCAAACTGCTGCATGCTTTGACAAGGAAAATCTATTTGTGTCTTCCGATCCATATTTATGACCTAAATACACCTGGTTTACTTCTTTAACATGTTCTATGCAGATAGTCTGTTATGCACTGTGGTTTCAAATGTGCACTAATTTGTACAATGATTTATTCCCAAGTATGCCTTAAGCAGAACAAATGTGTGTGTTTTTCTATATAGTTCCTTGCTTAATAAATATGTAACTACATGTGAGAATATACCAACATCATTCTCGGTACTTCATATGGGTGGGGGGAGGCGGGGGGGACACTAAGAGCTGTGCGCATGTATGTTAACATCACATAGATATTCATTGTGATGTGAGACTACAATGCACCAATAAAAGCATGTTAAAAATAAATAAATATGTAACATAAACTTAAAAAATAAACAAAAACTTTTTGGCACGTGTAATTATGCATCACAGTAAGATTCATATGTATTTACCTCTGCATCCCACCCTGGACCCCCTTCCTCCCACCCTGTAACATGTTAGTGAGAGGTAGTGATATCTTCATATACAAACATTACATTATTTAAACTATTCCCTTTCTCAAGCTTCATTTTTCCCCTCCCCACCATCCTCCTCCAACCCCCTGTCCACTATTCTGCTGGTCTCTCTCCTCATTTAACTAAAGTCCCTTTTGTTTCCTATTTTCTCTCTAGTGTCCACATATGAGAGAAAACATAAAATCCTTGACTTTCTGAGACTGGCAGATCTCACTTAGCATAATATTCTACAGTTCCATCCATTTTGCTGCAGATGACATAACTTTGTTCTTCATGGCTGAGTAAAACTCCATTGTGTTTATATATCACATTTTCTTTATCTATTCATCTGTTGATGGACACCTAGGTTGCGTCCATAATTTGGCTATTTGTCATCCCTTTTTTTGACATTATTCTCTGGGACTTTGAGATTAGCAAATCAAGGGAAGACTCCTTATGTGCCTTCTGCAAGAATTTACTGAGTTCACACAATGAATGCAGAAATGTTGTAGGTGTTGGGGACATAGAATTAGCATTCAGTTCTTCTTTCAAATACCCTAGTGTTCTGCTCACCTGTGAAGTGAGCGCTGGGGGGTGACAGTCCAGGGTGTCTGAGCAAGAGCACCTGATTTCCTGGTGCGTAACTTCCCTACAGAGTGAGCCAGGGCAGCAGCCAGCCTGGGCAGAACAGCCAGTTCTGTTCTCCTCAGGGCCACTATTCTGTGCTGTCTTCTAGAGCATTCTCTTCTGGAAAATTACTGTTCTTCTGTATCTACCTCTTTTGGAAGCCAGACCCTATCTCCAAAGGGCAAGGTGACAAGAAAGGAATGCCAGGGCAGTGTGCACTTTAACAGATGGAAGTGGCTGCCTTGCAACAGGTTGGAGACTAACCCAAGGGGTGGGGAAAGTAAATCAACAGTGAAAGAGAATGTTTTTCAGGCAAGAGTCTTAGGCGGGATAATAACTTGCATTCAGTAAAATCCCCATTTCCTCCTGATTAAAAGCCCATTTCATATGAGAGGAGATGTGGTTTATTTACCAGTCATCATTTCTCAGTTCTCAAAGTTACAATGCACCTGTCACTAAGAACACTGGGGCCGTGTCAGAGCTTCAGGAAACGCGAGAGTGGAGAGCCACAGAAGGAGGTCGAATTTGCTGCTCTGCTTAATTTTCACAACGGTAGAATCACCTTTGCTCATGGTCCCTTTCCTGTTTTTTATTGACTAATAGCAACTTATATGAATTCTTATATATTATTATTATAGAATTCTTATATGAAAGCATCAAAAAGAAAGCTTTTTCCCCTTCTGGCTTAAATAGAGATAGTCTCAAGAATAACAGCCACCATATGTTTCCCCAACTTCCAATAGAAATAGGATCTGCTAAATGTTAAGTTTCTCCTCGTGTCAAGAGTAAAGACTGGGCTTTACAGGAAAAGGAGCGCTCAGCTAGTTTAAAAGAGACAGCTTTACTGGCATGCAGAAAAACAGTTGGAAAACATGACATTTTATAGTTGGTAGCATATTAGCTCTGACAGCCAGGAAGGAATAAATATGCCTTGGAAAACAAAAGTTCAGCAAATATACACAGCCCCAAATCAACCAGAAAACACAACAGCAACAAAGTATACCAGGTGGAGTAAATAGGTCTGTGCAGGCAGGGCCTTGTGAGCAGGGTGTGAGTCCCTTCTAATTGGATGACTTACCCAGGCAGGTGGAATCCCCGGGTCGCAGGGGAGTGCCCCCAGGACAGCTCCAGCGCTGCAGTGCTGAGACACCAACAGAACTAAGTCGAAAAACTACCGGCAACAGGAGAACGAAGAGCAACATAATCTTGACGGGTTTAAGCTTTCAATGGATAATAGCTTGATTTTGCTCCAGCGTAGCCCAGGTCAAGCAAGTGTGCAGGACCCCCAGCTCGTCCACCCCAGGCAGCCTTCGGCCCCGGGGCATCTTTTAAACTGCTGTTTTGCGGCTGCCCTTCAACTCCTTCTTTGCTTCCAAATGCAGACTGAAAAGGATCCAGGAAAGATTTCTTTATCTACGTTTTCTTTGGAAGCCAGTAAGCAATACCTGACACCCTTATGACAAATTTCACAGAGTTTACCAGCCTGGCTCAGGCGGCCCCGCTGATTACACTGTGACAGTCAGGGCAAGGGGAAGGCTTAGAGAGAAAAGAAAGAGGGAAAGGATTGATGGAAAGTTCCAGCCAGGAGCCTGGGATGGGGCTGAAGAAGAAATATGTCCGTGTGGTTCCTCCCCAAACACGGTTTCTCTTTTTGAAAGGTAGAATGACTCCCTTTCCTTTTTAAAGCTCTCTGGCTCCGCCCCTCCTTCAGTGACACTTGAGCAAGGCTCTGTTGGTAGATGTGAGTGTGGGCAATTCCACGGAACAGGAAAGCAGGGCTGGCTGCCAGGCGGGAGATAACTGCTTGCTACTCACCATAAATATCCCCGGCAGACCAGGGAAAGAACAATTGGGGGGCAGTGGAGGAGCGAAGGTCTTGGAGGTACCTGCTGAATATTGGCTATGTCTTAATACCTTGAAGGATGAGACGCAATTAAGCCACGCAGCATAAATCAATGGTGAACAAACATCGCCGACAATTCAGATTTATAATAATCGATCATTCGTGTGAGCAACACCAAAGATAATTCACCTTCAGCTCATTATTCGAGTGAAATGTCAACACCAGTGCACATTCCTGGGGCTTAATCTCTTTTCTCTCTCCTGTATATTTTATAGCGGAATTTAAAAGATTATTCTTTCCAAATCAAAGGGAAGTCCCTGAAGCCAAATGAAGAGATACAGCATGCACAGACACCTTTTCTTTCAGCATGAGCATAATAAAACATCGCGAGGGGCCAGGAGTGCAGGGAAAGGTGTGGATTGTTATTATAGAGACGTGTTGGAAAAAATAAGCTCAGAGCACAAAGCCTCAGATACACTGGAAGTCCAGCATGGCTGAATGCAGCTCCTCCTCAGATACCTCATGCTATCTTTTCACATCTCAGTGATAGAAAATAAAAGCTTCACTGTCCAGGAGCTGTCTCGTCTACCACTCTCTATTTGGAGCCACCCCAGTTATTTCTTCAGGAGTACACCCAGGGTCCAGAAACATCCAGCTCAGGTCAACCGTTGACACCAGGCTTGATGAACAATGGAAATTTCTCCAGTTTACCCGATCCTGGAACACAGACTTTCATTTAAGTTGCCCTGAGGTAGTGTTCCAAATGCTCGTCAGAATGTAGATAACGCAATAGTCACAAAAATAACACAAGTGAGCACCCATGACAGAAGAGAATGAACTCTGAACCCTTTGCTCATATTTAGTTGTGTCCTGATTATTTACCAAGGACAACAGTTAAAGCTGAATGTGGTGGCACATGCCTGTAATCCATGTACTTGAGAGGCTGAGACAGGAGGATCACGGGTTCAAGGCCATCCTCATCAACTTAGTGAGACCCTTAGCAACTTAGCTAGACTCTGTTTCAAAACAAAATTAAAAAGAGCTAGGGATGCATCTCAGAGGTAGAATGTCCCTGGGTTCAATCCCTAGTGCCCCCCCCCAAAAAAAATAAACAAAATACAAACCAAAACAAAATGCAAAAACATAAAGATAAGAGTTAAGGTTCGTGTCTCCAATTTCAGCCAGCCTCTGCCAGGCAGCTCTGACCTTGTTTAAGGAGAAATAGGCCCTGAAGGGGCAACAGAAGTCAGGTGGATGGATATATGGAATGTTCCAGTGCCTTTTGGACTCATTCAGGCTCAAGACTCAGAATGAGCGTCCTACAAGTAACCTGCACTGACTGTTCAAGTCATTGACCTTGTTAACAAGCTTCCCCTTCAGCAAAACACATGCCAGTGTCACCAACCATATTCTTTCTTCTAGATAAAACTAAACCTTTCCTGGGCAAACCTTTCTTCTTATTATTTTATGGGTTTAGGCAACCAAATATATTTTAGTTTGGAATTGAGCCAGAATTAACTAATTCATCAATGAAACAGCTGTATGTGATAGGGCATTGTATGGAGTACAAAACAAAGGTCATGATCCCTTACTTCAAAAAGTGCTGTGAATTATCAACAACAAAGGAGAGTATATGAATATGAGCTACTGAATGGCCAGTTGCCACGCATTCTGGGGACTGTCGGGGAAGAAGGAAGAACTGCAGTGAACCCCATGGGTAGGAAGGTGTAGTGAGGCTTTGTGCAATAATTAAGAAGACTCGGATGGGCATGGAGTTTCAGAAAGGCCATGGTGACAATATGGAAGAAGAATGAACAAAGAAAATAACTGCTTATTTTCCAGATTCTTAGATGCTTGGGGGACACAGTTGGATGGACACATGCTGGCAGGTCCATAAGAGAATTAAACATCAAGAGCCAGGAGTCAGCTCCAAACGCTTTCAAGAGTGAGTGGAGCTGGGCACAGTGGCACACGCCTATAAGCTAGTACTTGGGAGGCTGAGACAGGAGGACCACAGGTTCGAGGCCAGCCTCAACAACTTAGTGAGACCCAGTTTCAAAATAAAAAATAAAATAGGGCTGGGGGTAAAATAACTCAGAGGTAGAATGCAGCTGGGTTCAATCCCCAGTACAAAAAAAAAAAAAATGAGTGCACAGCAATGGCTAGAAGGAAGCTATGGGAGCCACAATTACATGTTCTGGTCATTATTCTAACTTTTCAGATAATTGTTCCCATCAAACACAAAGCCCCTCACCCTCAGGAGTTACATATTTACATACTCAACAAACAGCTCTCCGCCTTCAACGATTGCTTCCTACGCGCAGGCAAACAGGAAGCAGACACTGCATTCACACCACCTCGAATCCTCAGTCCCACCTCGCCAAGGGAATAATTATTATCACCCCATTTCACAGGGAGGACCCTGAAACTCAGAAAGGCTGAATAATACTTTCCCAAGATCACACACATTTACCGAGGATAAGAGCTCTGAAGTCCTTTTTCTCTCCTTCTTAACTTGTGTTGCTGACTTGAATGAACAGACTGCACGTGGCCAAAAGGAAGAACAGAACTCACGCTGCGCGTGTGATTGTGACTGCAGGAACCAGAAAGGACAAGGGAATGAGTCTGGAAAAATACTATTAGCGGTTCCCATGACCTACACATCAGGCTCAGCCATGCACCACCTCCCTCCACCAGTATCAGTGTGCTGGGATGCTCCCACAAGAGCCGGAACATTTTCTTCTTTTTTAGAAAGAAAGAAATTGGCAGGTGTCTTGCATCCTATGTGACTCATTTAAGGAAGAAACTGAAAAAGTATTGAAGGGAAGAAAATTTGAAGGGGCACAGGAATTAGCTATGTATGGAAAATTTTTAATTTTTTGAGATGAGAATACAAGATATAAGAATTTTATTGAAAAGATAGGCAATTATACTCCTTGGCATTTACGCAAATGAGTTAAAAACTGATGTCCAGACACACACACACACACACACACACACACACACATATACACACTGCATAGAAATGTTCATAGCAGATATATTCATAACTGTCTAAACTTGGGAGCTACGAAGATGTGGTTTTATTTGGTTTGGTTTATTTAATTTGCATGTATTAGTCTTCCTAGCCTGACTTCCAATTAAGATTATTTTTTTATTTTTATTAAGGTAAAATGTATATAGTGAACAGGTCTTAACAGTGCCATCTGGAGGCTGGGGATGTAGCTTAGTGGTAGAGCACTTGCCTAGCATGTGCAAGCCCTGAGTTCAATCCCAACAACAACAACAACAAAACCAGTACGATCTGATGTTTTGGTAAATGTCTATATACACTTAACCAATACCTCAATCAATAGATAAGTGGATAAACAAACTACGGTACATCCTCACAATGGAATATTATCCAGTGATGAAAAGGAAATGAGCTATCGAGCTTTTCATCCCAGCCTCCCTTTCCCTGAAACCCTAGAAACCACTGACCTTTTAACTACCCCCATAGTTTTGCTTTTTCCAGGATGTGTTATTGTTGGATTCATGTATTATGCACTTTTTTTTTTGATGGTACCAGGGATAGAACCCAGGGGCATTCTACCTCTGAGCTACACCCCCAGCCCTATTTTTTAATCTTTATTTTGAAACAGGGTTTCACTAAATTGCGGAGGGCCTCACTAAGTAGCTGAGGCTGGCCGTAAACGCGGATCCTCCGGTCTCAGCCTCCCAAGAACTGGGATTACAAACGTGCACCACCACACCCGGTCAATATGCACCTTTTGAAACTGTCTTCTTTCACTGAGCAATATGCATTTGTGGTTCCTCCAAATCTTTTCATAGCTCCATAGCTCATTTCCTTTTCATCACTGAATAATATTCCATTGTGCAGATATACTGTTTTTTAAGAGCAGTTTTAAATTTACAGAAAAATTGAGCAGGAAATATAGAGAATATACCCATTTGCCTACCCCACCCCATTTCCCTTTTTTTTTTTTTTTTTGCGGTACCGGGGATTGAACCCAGGGGCGTTCTACCTCCGCACTACACACCCGGCCCTATTTTTTATACTTTATTTTGAAACCGGGTCTCACGAAGTTGCAGAGGGCCTCACCAAGTAGAGAGAGAGACAGACAGGGAGAGAGAGAGAGAGAGAGAGCTGAGGCTGGCAGCGAACCCGGATCCTCCGGTCTCTGCCTCCCAAAGTACTGGGATTACAAGCGTGCGCCACCTCGCCCGGCCCTTATTTTTAACATCTTGCATCAGTGTGATACCTTTGTTATCATTGATGAGCCAATGCTGATACATTGCTATTAATAAAAGTCCATAGTTTACATAAGTGTTCACTCTTATCACTGTGTATTCTATGGGTTTTGGTAAATGTATAATGGAGAATATCCACTATTAGTATCATTGTAGTTTCGCTGCCTCAAAAATTCCTTGTGCTTAAAAATCAGTCTAGTAATTAAAAAATAAAAAGAAGTGTAACTATCCAATTATAATCTCATAGACTAAATAACATCATGTTCCTGCCTGATGAAATCAGACTTCTTAAAGCATTTGGTGATAGAGGAATCCTCCTCGGGTTCCATTTGTCAGCTAAGCCCACCTCCAATCACTTAGCAAGTATCCTCAAACTAAAACAGGACTCCAGAAACTGAGTGTAAAAAGAGGAAGAGTGTAACAACCCATAATATATAATTTATGATTCTATAAAAGAGCAAAATTTAAATCTAAAATTTCAAACCATTCATTTCTAATTGTATTGCATTTATTCACACATTCTCAGCTGCCTCCTTGGTCATTCTCCCAGGATGTTAACTTCTAAAAATATCAAAGCTCAGGGAAAGAACTCTGGCTTTTCTATCATTCACAACATCTTTCCCTGAACTTCAATTCCGCTGAATTTGTAGAAAGCACAGTACCATTAACTGTAAAGCGCTTGAAATCCTGGCAAGAGTACTAGAGATGTTATGAACTTTATGTACTTAAACATTACTTGCTGGAAGCTAGTGAAAATGCACACCTTTGCCTGCAGCTCTTCATTTGGTCTTATGCTTATAAAACTGTGAATCATTATCTTTTTCTCATCTTCTACCTCTAAGGACAGAAATTATATGGATGAAAATAATCATGATTTGCCATTCAAAAATGGAAAGATATAGACAGATATGGTGGTGCACGCCTGTAATCCCAGTACTTGGGAGGCTGAGACAGAAGGATGGCAGGTTCTTGGCCAGCCTCAGCAATTTAGTGAGGCCTTGTTTCAAAATAAAAGGGCTGGGGGTGTGGCTCAGAAGTAGAATGCCTCTGGGTTCAAACTCCAGTACCACAAAAATACAAAAGCGTATAAAATAGATGGTAAGAGAAAATACTTCAATAAGTGATATATTCTTAAAATTTCAAAATTAAGAGAAACAAAATTAATTAAGTTGATTAAGTAGATAAAGTAAATAGATTTTAAGAATGAAATCTGATGGGTTTTAATACATGTATAAACATACTTAACTAAAACCTCAATCAAAATACAGAATGTTTCTCTTATCATACAAATTTCCCTTGTACTCCTTTCAGAGAATCCCACCCATAGGCAACCATTGTTCTTATTTCTCTCATCATACGTTAGTGTTGTCTGTTCTTAAACTTTATACAAATGCAATCATACAGTATATTGAATTTTGTCCCCAACTTCTTTTGTTTAACATAATGTTTTTGAGATCCATGTGGGTTGTTTTTATCACTACTTTGGTTTTTTGATGGCTGGGAAGTATTCCCTTGTGTGCATATGGCTCAATTTGTTTACCCATTATCTTGCTGATGGACCTTTGGATTGTTCCCAGATTTGGCTCAATGAATGTTTTCATTTCTCTTCAGTTAATGCCTAATTGCTGGTTCATAGAGTAGGTACATGTTAAACTTCATGTGAAACTGATAGACATTTTTCCAAAGTGGCTGCTCCATTTTCTTTGCTCACCAGAAGCACGTCTGAGCTCCAGTTGTTCCACATCTCACATTTTTTATTTCAACCATTTTTGTATGAGTGATATTACATCACATCGCATTTTTATTGTGCCTTCTCTGATGATTACATCTTTTCACATGTTAATCGGTCATTCATGTACCCTCTTGTGAGACGTCTACTAAAATCTTTTTGCCCTCTTTTTGTTAGATTGTTTGACTTTTTATTATTGTATTATGTGCAGATGCTCTTTATATAAGCACTGTATTCAAATCATTTGTTACATCTATCTATGTATTGCAAATGTTTTCTCCCAGTTTATGTTTTATCTAGTCATTTCCTTAATAGTGTCTTTTGATGAACAAAAGATTTTAATTTTGACAAAGTCCAATTTGTCAATGTTTTTCTTTTGTGGGTAGTAGCATGCATGTGTGTGGGTCTATTTCTAGACTTTATTATTTAATCATTTAATACACCCTTATAGCCGGATGTGGTGGCACACACTTGTAATTCCAGTACTTGGGATGCTGAGACAGGAGGATCACAGGTTCGTGGCCAGCCTCAGCTACTTAGTGAGGCCCTCCGCAACTTAGAGAGACCCTGTTTCAAAATACAGAATAAAAAATAGAACTGGGGTGTAGCTTGGAGGTAGAATGTCCCTGGGTTCAATCCCCAATACCGCAAAAAAAAAAATACACCCTTATGCCAGGGCCACTTTGTCTTAATTATTTTGGGCTAGTCTTTGTTCTTTCTATTTCCATATGAATTTTAGGATTAATGTGAAAATTTCTACCAGTTTTGAATATATAAGCCAATTTGGGAAGAAATGACATCTTAACAATACTGAGTCTCTCAATCTATAATGTTTCTCCATTTAATTAGATATTCTTTAATTTCTCTCATTAATGTTTTTGCCTGTTGAGTGCAGAGTTTTACATATCTTCTGTTAAATTTATTTTATTTTTTGTTTTTAATGCTTTCATAAATGGAATACTTCTATTAATTTATTTTCCAACTTTCTGCTGGTCTTTTCTAGAAATAAAATTAAGTTTTAAAATTAATTTTTGCATCAGGTTCAGAGGTGCACGTCTGTAATTCCAGTACTTAGGAGGCTGAAACTGGAGATTATCAGGCTTGAGGCCAGCCTCAGAAATTTAGCAGACCCGCAGCAACTTAGCAAGCCCTATTTCAACATAAAAAATAAAAAGTGCTGGGGATGCTGCTCAGAGGTAAATTGTGCCTGGGTTCAATCCCCAATACCAAAAAAAAAAAAAGAACTTAAGTTTTGCATATGGGCCTTCTGTATTTCCACCTTCTAAGTATTTCATATGTCTAGAGTTTGGTGAGTCCAAAGCCTAATATTTCTCCCACAACACCAGAGGTAAAATAAAAAATAATGGTATGAATACTCCCATCAAGCTTTTTTAAAAATCAGCCATCTTTGTTTGCCATCATTCAGGATCCCCCACCAGGAAGACTGAGGAAGGAAAGCTTCTATTGGTCCTCTATAAGAGTAGTATTAACCCCACTTTATGGAAGTAAGTCCAAGGTTAGAAAACGTCAACATCTTTCCCCAAGGTCCCACAGATGTACAGCAGTGGAATGATACAGCCTGTCTGTCTCCAGCGCATGTATGTAAGGCACACTCTCTGGGGCTTCTTTATTCCACTAGTAATGCTAGCAGCACACACCCCGTGCCTGATCCTGGGATGAGAAAACAAGCAGGAAAATCGGGGTCTTCCCACTCGTTCTTCTGTTTTTGCCAACTTCTTTGTTGTCTTGCCTACTTTTTTTTTTTTTTTTTTTTGCAGTACTGGGGATTGAACCTAGAGACATTCTACTCCGAGCTACACCCCCAGCCCTATTTTTGATTCTTTATTTTGAAACAGGGTGTCACTAAGTTGCAGAGGGCCTCACTAAGTAGCTGAGGCTGGCTACCAACCTGTGATCCTCCGGTCTCAGCCTCCCAAGTACTGGGATTACAGGTGTGCACCACCACACCCAGCTCTACATTTAAAGTTCTACCTTCGGGAGCTCTCCGGTTGCTGGTGAATGCTGTGAGTTGTGTTGTTTGACAAATGAAGTCATATTCAGTGATCCATAAAGATGTACCTGTGGATGATAAAAAAAAAGCAGCCATTAAATTAAATAAATAGATGTCCTGGTCTTCAAGGGAGTGTAAGTCAGTACTCAAGACAGGGAAATAAAATGTGAATGTAAGAAAACAGCTCCAGGAAAGAATGCAGGTGAGTGTCTTGTTTGTGGAATGACCAATAAATGGTGCTATTCTGCATTCTACACCAAGACTTTAAGGACATTGGAGAAGGAATGGAGGAAGGAATCTAGCCACTTTGGCTGAGACCAAAGAGGTTCTGGGGCAGTTTTAAAACACCGGATCTCAGACACTGTGATGGCTCACCTGATTGAAGTCTGTCCTGGACAGTCTGTCCTCTCTGAGGTCACCTGAGGCTCCGACTTCCCTGGGTGCATTCATATAGTCATCTTAGCCCTTTCACAAAATGTATTGTGCAGATGAAACTTCTTTTTTTTTTTTTTGCAGTACGGGGGATTGAACCCAGGGGCATTCTACCTCCGCGCTACACCCCCGGCCTATTTTTTATACTTTATTTTGAAACCGGGTCTCACAAAGTTGCGGAGGGCCTCACTAAGTAGAGAGAGAGAGACAGGGAGAGAGAGAGAGAGAGAGAGAGAGAGAGACAGAGAGAGAGAGAGAGAAAGAGAGCTGAGGCTGGTCGTGAACCCGGATCCTCCGGTCTCCGCCTCCCAAAGAACTGGGATTACAAGCGTGCGCCACCACGCCCGGCTCAGATGAAACTTCTTGTGTGTAGTACTTTTTAAACTCTACATAGGATTCTGATTGCTTTATTATGAGGAAGGTTACATTGTTCCCACAGGTTAGAACCAACTGTAATCTTCATTTTTAATCCTCTCAGATACAGGAAATTATGAAATGAAATGAGGCCCAACATGTGAATACACAAGTGAAATTGCAGCCTTGGCCTTCCCGTGTGTGCTGTGGCAAGAACATTTGGAATTATCATTCCTGAGGCTTGGGCCACAGTTCATCCCAAGTGTAACTTCCAGAACAGGGACTCCACATTACGATAATGGCCACAATGAATACAACAGAGGTGTGTGACTGCCTGGCCCTTTCACAACACCACAGGCCTTGGCACGATTGCTAGATTATACTCTTAGTCTGTACAGTAACAATGATATATTTTGCTTCTTACCGGCTGATAAGTGGTTAGTTTAATATAACACATGTTAATCTTGTATTAGAATAAGTCTGACCTTCAAAAGCCAACTTGCATTTCATATAACCCTTTCAACAAGCAATTTGGCAACATGTTTCAGAGCCATAAAAATATTTATAGGTGTTGACCATTTAATCTCACTCCTGGCAACTTCTTCCCAAAGGAATAACCTTTCCACTAAAAAAAGAAGTTATAGTCATACAAATATGTATTGTAATATTATTCATGGTAGCCAGAACTAAAAACAGTTTTTATTTACAATTATCAAGATAATTAAGAAATTTTTTCTAAGAACATGATTTAGTAATTAAAAGGAAATGTTTGACAAAATATTAATAAAAATATATAAAATTTTATCTGCCGGAAAGAGCATTTTGTTCAGTTTTCTATTAACTAAATACCCTGCCTTGAAGTCTGCTGCCCAGAGCCACACTCTTCCTTCCATACTCTAACTTAATAGTTCTCCACAATATCAGACACAATGCCTGCACTGACATCCTCAGATGATACTGAAAGATAATATCCTTCCTGCCCACATATTTTCAATAATCAACATAATAATTATATTATGAATGAGTAATAAAAAGTAAATCAAAATACGCTTATCACAAATGATTGGGCATAATTGTACTAGGGGAGACTTGTTGAAGGTGTCAAAAACCTACCTACACAGGTGAATCACTGTGAATTCAAAAGCTATCGATGGATTGAATTAACATCCCAAATACCTTGACTGGTATTGTCACCCATGGATGGGCTTTCCAAAGTGGTAAGCAAGCTTTTGGACAGTTCTAAACAAATCAAAGCACAAGCACAGTCTTCCTTTAATTTAGATGGGGGCTCCTTCTTAAAAGATTCCGTGCATATAACACCATGTAAAAAACACTTTGTATTTTCATCTAAAAATGTTAGGCTCTAGGTGAGTGATTATTAACTATGACTGCACACTAAGACCACCTGGGAGCCATTAAAGCTCCTGTTGATGTGGTCTCACCAGAGGCAGTGAAAGCCCAGCCTCTGGAGTGGGACCCAGGCATCAGGGTCTTGGCTTGTTAGAAATACAGACCCTCAGAACCGGGTGTGGTGGTGTGCACCTGTAATCCCAGTACTTGGGAGGCTGAGGCAGGAGGATTACAAATTAGAGGCCAGCCTCAGCAATTTAGCAAGACTGTCAGCAACTTAGATTCTGTGCCAAAATAAAAATAAAAAGGGCTGGGGTTGTAGCTCAGAGGTAGAAGACCTTTGGTTCAATCCCCAGTACCCCACCCCCCAAAAAAGAGTATTTGGAGTTGGCCCACCACTATGTCTCTTCAAGATGAGACTTTCCATCACTTTCTGTCAAGCTTGTTTGTTTAATAGTATTAAATGTTTCTCTTTTCTTCTAATAATTGTCAAAGTACTATTATAATGTGATTATTAATTTTAAAACAAGGTTCCATGTGGAATGTTTCATGTGTAACATGCATTAGGTAGATCACAATCTCATTCTTCATGTACAAGAGTTGTTCTTGTGAGTCATTCTCCAAGGAAAACATAAATGCCTACAGTCCTAACAGAAGTAGCAAATGTAGCTCCCAGAGGTTGCTCAAATCTGGTTATACTGGCATAGGAATTAAAAGACAAAAGAAGAGCTTTGGGCTATAAATTGAAGATTTTTACATTTATGGAGAAAAACATTTTACATTTTTATTTTTGTGTAAAATGCATTAATTGTACATATTAATGGGATTCAGAGTGCTATCTTAATACATGTATACATAGTGTGGTGATAAAATCCAACTTCCCTTTCCCCCTCCCTCCCTAACACCTTTCCAACCTCTAGTAATCACTATTCTATAATCAGGTAGACTTTTTAATTTTTTAAAAAACTTTCACATATGAGAGAGAACATATGGTACTTGTCTATTTGTGTCTGGCTTATTTCACTTAACATAATGTCCTCCAGTTCCATCCATTTTGCTGCAAATGACAGGATTTCATTCTTTATAGCTGAGTAATATTCCATTCTGTATATGTGAAAAAAACGCTTTAAATCTCTCATACTTAACTGAGAGGAGCTTCAAAAGCATAGAATTAAGTTAAAAGTTAGAAATAGTTTTTAAATTTTAGAAGGAATTGGCGTAGTTTGAACTATTCTTGCAGCTCCACGGAAATCAAGTTCTCACTCCTGTGCCAGAGAACTCCTTCATTCTGAGGGAAACATCAACTACCTTCATTAACTCATGATCACATAACTAAGGAAGCTTGTGCTAGAAATAGGACCTGGATATTACAAATTTCTTGTTTCCCTTTCTGAGTTTTTAAAATATGTTACTGCTTGATGACTGGCTTTTTTTTATTTAAATGCTCCTACCAGATACATAAGTCACATGACCAACCCTATATCTTGTCAATACAGAGACAGTACCTGGAACATATCAGAGCCTCAGAATATCTTTGTCGAGTAAACAGATGAACGAATGTCAGATTAAAGTAAAAAGTAACAGAGGAAAACATCTTGCAGTGTGTGTATGTGTATGTGTGTGTGTGCATAAATATAAAGACTCTCAAAAAACTGGACCACCTACAAATTAGCTTCCAAAAACTCAATAATAGCAAAATCTTCCACTAGATGGATGATTATATAAAATGCCTTTCCCTCATGAAGTCATCCCCAAAATACAACATGGATCCCAAATAAAAACCCACCAATTTTTTGGAAACTTCTGAGGAATCCCCATGGAGCATGGAGATGCATCACATCTACCCTAGAAGGAAAGGAGAAGCGAGAAGCCCAGTGACCCCACACGACCTCCCAGCTGCCCAGGGAGCGAGGCCAGAGTGTGAATCCCAACCTCAAATGCCATGAGAGAGAGACTAGAGTGTGGCATCTGAGCCTGTAGCCAGAGACACGCCCTGCTTTCCACCACAGCTGTCCGTGCTGTTCTTGGATGGAAGGGACAAAGAGAAAGCCAAGTGAGAGCGAAGTCAGAGGATTCAGCTAAGGTCATGGGAGAGAATCTGGTGGCCAGACCCACCATCAGAACACATTGATCTTTGCCAGAATTAATCAATTGTAAGCTGGAACTTTGTTTGATGGCTCCTTGTTCCTATTTTTCCCAGCATGCCACACAGCCTGGGGCAATTCACACTTACTGAACCTGTACTTAACATTCACCTGAAAGTTACTGATTATAAAATAACCGAATCAAGAGCTAGAGAACACCAAGTTCACCAAAGCCCATTCATAGGTATTCTACTTGGTTGGCTGTAAACATGCTGTTTTCTGAAATGAATATATAAAAAGTTTTTGCACCTTGCAGTCTACGCCAATGCTTTTTTTTAAATGTTCCTAAACACCCATTTAACCACATTCCTGAGAAGGGTGACTTTTCTGGGGCACAGAAGAATGGTATTCACAGGTTTTTCCCTAAACACATTTACTACCTGGTACTAAGATTGTCCAGTTGATGCTCAAGAAAATGTCTCACCTGAGATGCCCTTGGATTGCATGCATTTATTTTATGCTGATTATATTGAACAAAATTCTGTTGGACATCTAGTCCAGTGACTCTTAAGCAAGTTCTTTTGTGCTACTCTAACGCTTGGCTTTCAGTGATTCACTGCATGAGAGTGAGAAAGCCTGTGTGTCAACAGTGACTCTAATAGCCATAACTGGTATATTGTCATGTTGCTTTAGAAAAAAAGGAAAACTAAAAGTGACCACATCTGTCCTAAAAATTTTCTTTTACAAAGCTCTTACTACAGTGTCCATTTTTAATCTTCAAAAAGTCACAATAGAAAGTGGCACTTCTAAGGTAAACTAATAAATTCACTATCATGGCAAATTACTTTGGAATTTTTTATTAGACACACTAGTTCTTCAATTCTCTTAAATCCATGATGTTGATTCAAATGCACCTTTAAGGATGTGTGGACTCTGCCAACTCAATGCCAAAGTCCTAGTGGTTTCCATAGAACAACTGATAAAGGACCAGGGATGGGAGAGTTTTCAAACTGAAATTTAGAGGAACGTTACTTGAGTCATGGTTAGGTTTCAGCACACAGTGTCCGCTAGACTTTCTTAGGACGCTCTAAAGCAGGGTCCTCTGCCTGGCTGCGTACTAAAATCATCTGGGGATTTTGCAATCCCAGACAGTGAGGCCCTGACTGAGGGAATCAGAAGAAATTCCCCCAGAGGGGGACAGAAATCAGCACTTTTAAAAGCAGGTGGTTCCAATATAACATTCAAAGCTGAAAACTCTGCTCTAGAGGAAGAAATATTGCACCTCCGCCCCCAATAGTTTTTAGAACATATAGAACGTTCCAAACATGTCATCCTCTTTTCCCAAAGTACAGATCACCTGGGTAATTTGAGTACCCTCCTTGTGGCTTGGTATCCCACAATTCATGAACAGTAACCCTCGTCATCAGTTCACCTCAGGGATGGCCAAGATGACCAGAGAGGTGTATTGTTTGTTCCCCAGTTACATTATTTTATTGTAAATGTATGACATTGCATACATGAATAGCCTTATGTTTCCATTGTGTAGTTCTAAGAAATATTTTTAAATTTAAAACTAGCCAGGCATGGTGGTGCACACCTGTAATTCTAATACTTGGGAGTCTGAGACTGGATTAAAAGTTCGAGACCAGTTTCATCAACTTAGCAAGACCTTATTTCAAAATAAAAAATAGAATAGGGCTGGGTGTAATTCAGAGGTAGAGTACCTCTGGGTTCAATCCCCAGTACTAAAAAAAAAAAAACCAGAACCGAGTTCATTTCAGTTCACCCAAACTTGGCATTATATCTACCATCTACTTCACATTATACATAAATTAAAATTAGATATAGATTAAAAACTTCAAAGTAAAAACTACTGTTCTTATAGTTCAAAACATTTGGAGAATATATATGCAATTTGAGGATGAAGGGGCCTTTTCAGGCACAGTAATAAGGCCAGAAACCATAAGAATGAATGTGACTGATTTGACTATACAATTATGCAAAACACTATTTAAAAAGCTAAAAGACAAAGGCAAGGCAATATTTGAGAGGTATATAGCAAATGAACAGTTGATATCCTGAATAGTTAAAATGTTCTTACAAATTAAGAAGGCAAAACTGGTGGTGGTGCATGCCTGTAATCCCAGTACTTGGAAGACTGAGACAGGAGGATTGCAGGTTTGAAGCTAGCCTCAACAACTTATCGAGGCCTTCAGCAACTTAGTGAGACCCTGTTTCAAAATAAAAATAAAATAGGTCTGGATATGTAGCTCAGAGGTAGAATGCTCCCGGGTTCAATCCCCAGTACCACATACACACAAGAAAAGCAAAGGTAACCAACCAAATGGAAAAATATAAAGTCCAAAAGTAAGCTATTTACAAAAAAAAGTATATACTACCAAAATATATGAATAGATGTTCAAACTCAGCAAGAAAGAAAATGAATTCAAGTTGAAATTAAAAAGAAATGTTTGGCCACTTATTGAACTGGCAATTATTTGATAATACTCAGTGATTTCAATGGTGTGGGAAACAGTCACTCATACACTATTAAAGTCAATCTTTTAGACAAGAGCAGTCACAAATGTTGAATACAAGCCAGGCGTGGTGGCTCACGCTTGTAATCCCAGTACTTGGGAGGCTGAGACTGGAGAATCCGGGTTCCCGGCTACTTAGTGAGGCCTCTGAAACTTAGTGAGACCCTGTTTCAAAATAAAGAATAAAAAATGGGGCTGGGGGTGTAGCTCGGAGGTAGAATGCCCCTGGGTTCAATCCCTGGTACCACGAAAAAAAAAATACAAATGTTGACTACAGCTCAACTCAACAATCCTGTTTCAGGAAATTTAACCCTGAGAAAACAATTGGACCAGTTGTCAAAAATATATAAATTATGATATTTACTGGAGCATTTTTATAATTCCAAAAATATGGGATATGCCTTATTATTTATCAGTAGGAATTTGGTTAAATTAATGCAGTTATTACAAGGGATGAGGTTGGTCTCTGTCCATTGACATAGGATGATGCCTTCAATATATTCCTAGTTTCCAAAAAGCCAGTTATAGATGCAGAGCAAGATAGTGACCAAGATCCTCCAGCAATCATTTTCCCATAGACACACCAAATTGAAAAGCTATTCATGCAACAAAACATCTTCCCAAGGGCTAAGGAAATCAGGTAAGACACCAAAGTGCCTGCTTTTAGTGTAATAAAAGCAGAGGAAATAATTCTAAATATGTATGCACCCAATATTGGAAGCACACCTGTAATTCTAATACTTGGGAGTCTGAGACTAGATTAAAAGTTGGAGACCAGTGTCATCAACTTAGCAAGACCTTATTTCAAAGTAAAAAATAAAATAGGGCTGGGTGTAGCTCAGCGGTAGAATGCCTCTGGGTTCAATCCCCAGTACTACAAAAAAAAAAACACTTTTTTTTTACAGAACTGAGTTCATTTTAGTTCACCCAGATTTGGCATTATATCTACCATTTACTCCACTTAGGTAACCAAATATTTGTTCTTTTAATACTGCCTCCATCCTTTCTTCATTCCTCTTCCTTCTTTCTCCTCCGACTATGTATTTTCAAATAGGTGGTAGGAGTCACGGGGCTTTGCCAAGCACTGGGTTTCGCTGAGGTGGGCCTGGTCCTGGGTTTCAAGTCTAAGGACTGGCCCTAATTCTCTCCCCTCCTGGAGCATCCACCCTGGGCTGCTTGGGAATGGAGGAAGGGAGAGGCAGAGATGGACTCCAATACAATGATACCTGGGGACTTTGTCACCCACTTTTAGCACTGAAGTATCATCCAGACAGAAAATCAACAAAGAAACAACAGAGGTAAATTGTACCCTAGACCAAATTCACCTAACAGGCATCTATAGAACATTTCATCCAAAAATTACCAAATACACATTTTTTTCATCAGCACACTGAACATTCTACAGGATAGATCAAATGCTAGGCCACAAAACAAGTCTGGGCAAATTTTAAAAAATTGAAATGAGTCTTTCGTTTTGGTGGTGGCGGTACTGGGGTTTGAACCCAGGGACATTCTACCTCTGAGCTACACCCTCAGCCCTATCTATGAATATACTCATGTAGTTATTATTTTTAATTTTTTGGTTTGTAGTCTTCATACTAAAGATATGAATAGTATACATACCATGCTTACAATATTAGAGCGCTCTGAATTTGTTTTTATAATTACTCTTACCAGTGAAATTTATACTTCCCCGTGTTTTCTTTCACTCACAGATATCTTTCTTTCAGTTTGAAGAACTTTCTTCAGTATTTCTTGTAGAACAGATCTGGTAAAGATATATTCTCTCAGCTTTTGTTAGTCTAGCAATGTTTTTATCATTCCTTTCTAAAGGATAGCTCTTCTGGGGACAGTATTCTCAATTGACAGCTTTTTGTCTTCAGTACTGTGAAAATCTCATGCCACTCTCCCTTGGCCTTAGGTTTCTGCTGAAAAGTCTGCTGTCAGGCAAGAGCTGAGAGTCTCGCTATGGTGCTGAGGCTGTCCTTGAACCTCCGATCCTTCTCTCTCATTCTCCCAAGTACTGGGATTACAGGAGTGCGCCACCACACCTGGCTACACTGAGTGTCTTTTCTGACCACAGTGCAATAAAGCTAGAAATCAATAACAAGAAAAACTTGAAAGAACTTTGGAAACTATATTAATACATGGAGATTAAGGCCCTTCTTTTGAACAACAAATGCATAAAGGAAGAAATTGAGAAAGAATTTTTAAAATGTATTGAAACAAATGAAAATGGAGACATACCCAAACCAATGGATATAGCAAAAGCAGTAGTAGGAAGGAAATTTATAGCAATTAATACCCATATCAAAAAGTAGAAAGATCTCAAGTAAACAACCTACTACTGCATTTCAAGGAACTAGAAAAACAAGAACAAACTGAACCCAAAATTAGTAGAAGGAAAGAAATATTATGAAATGAACACTTTTAAAAAGTACAAAAGAAGCCTGGCGTGGTGGCGCACACTTGTAATCCCAGTACTTTTGGAGGCAGAGACCGGAGGATCCGGTTTCATGGCCAGCTTCAGCTCTCTCTCTCTCTCTCTTTCCCTGTCTCTCTCTTTCTCTCTCTACCTAGTGAGGCCCTCCACAACTTCGTGAGACCCGGTTTCAAAATAAAGTATAAAAAAATAGGGCCGGGGGCGTAGCGCGGAGGTAGAACGCCCCTGGGTTCAATCCCCGGTACCGCAAAAAAAAAAAAAAAAAAAAGTACAAAAGAGCAACAACAAAAACAGAGCTGTTTTTTTGAAAAAATAAATTAAATAGACAAACCCTTAGCTAGATTAAGAAAAGGAGAGAAAAGATTCAAATAAATAAAATCAAAGATGTAAAGGAGACATTATAACTGACACCACAGAAATGTAAAAGATCCTTAGAGATTATTGTGAAGAACTATATGCCAAGACATTTGATAATCTACAAGAGATGAACAAATTGCTTAACAGATACACCTTACCAAGACAGGATCATAAAAAAATACAAAACCTGAACAGACCAATAATAAGCAACAATATTGAATCAGTAAGAAAACATAGGGGAAATGTTTCAGGACATTGAAATGGAAAAGGATTTCTAAAACAAAACCCTCAAAGCACAGGAAACAAAAGCAAATATAGACAAATGGGATTACATCAAACTAGAAAGCTTCTGCACAGCAAAGGAAACAATCGACAGTGAAGACAGCCTCCAGAGCGGGAGGACATATTTGCAAACTCTATGTATGACAAGGGGTCTATATCTAGAACATAAAAGGAATTTAAAAAATGACCAAAACAAAGAACAATTTAAAGTGGTGAATTGCTCTAAATAGACATTTTTCAACAGAAGACATACAAATGGCCAACAAAGCCAGGCATAGTAGTGCACCTCTGCAATCCCAGTAATTGGGAGGCTGAGACAGGAGGATACAGGTTTGAGACCAGCTTCAGCAACTTAGACCCTGTTTCAAAATGAAAAATGAAGGGAGCTGGGAGTGTATCTAGGAGATAGAATGTCCCTGGATTCAATCCCCAGCACCAAAAAAAATTTTTTAATTAAAAAATAAAATGGCTGATGGTGTAGCTCAGAGGTAGAATGCCCCTGGGTTCAATCCCCAGTACCCCCCCAAAAAAGGTCAACAGGTACATTTAAAAAAATACTATCAAAGAAATGCAAATCAAAACCATAATGAGATATCACCTCACTCCAGTGAGAATGGCTATTATCAAAAAGACTGAATATAACAAGTACTGGCGAGAATGCAGAGAAAAGGGAACCCTAGCACACTGCTGGTAGAAATGTAAATTTAGCACTGTGTGTTTTGAGAAGCGTCTTCAAAAAACTAAGAGTAGACCTAGCCTATGATCCATCAATTCCACTTCTGGGTATTATAGCCAAACAAAATGAAACCAATATACTGAAGAGATGGCCGTGCTCCCATGCTGACCACCTCCCTGACTCCACTGGGGTTTCTCCTCCATTGTCTAAAGTCCCCCTTGTATCCTGATTACTCTCTAGCTTCTGCATATGAGAGAAAACATATGACCCTTCGCTTTCTGTGACTGGCTAATCTCACTCAGCACCATGTTCTCCAGGTCCATCCATTTTCTTGCAAATGACATAATTGTGTTCTTCTTGATTGCTGAGTAGAATTCCATTGTGTGCATATCCCATAATTTTGTAATCCATTCATCTGCTGATGGACACTTGGGTTGGTTCCATAATTTTAGCCCAGAATAATTAAAAGTGCTTCAAGTGTCTTTCCAGGGGGCAAGTGAATAAATGAATGAACAAAGCAAGGAACTCAATCTCTACCAACTATAATGAGGCCTTGATTCACTAGCTGGCAAATAACTGATTCATTTTAATCGTTTATTATACTTTGTAAGGATTTTTCCTGCCCTCAAGTAAAAAGATAATAATCGGCTTAGATTAGTTTAGCTTAGATTAGATTAGTGAATATTGGAACATAAAATTAAACTAAGAGTTTTCTTGGCCACCATGATAACACATGTTGTTTTGGAAAATTGACAGAAGTGGCCACTTCTTTTTGAGAGTCTTACCTCTAAAACATGACCACAGTCAATAATCTTGTAACCATACATTAAGAAGTCTATTTGCAGCAGCTGGGCGTGGTGGCACACGTTTGTAATCCCAGTACTTTGGGAGGCGGAGACCGGAGGATCCGAGTTCGAGGCCAGCCCCAGGTCTCCCTCTCTCTCTCTCTCTCTCTCTCTCTC
>PVJS01016198.1:0-14610 GCA_004027185.1 Glis glis
ACGCCCCCGGCCCTATTTTTTTTATGCTTTATTTTGAAACCGGGTCTCACGAAGTTGCGGAGGGCCTCACTAAGGAGAGAGAGAGAGAGAGAGAGAGAGAGAGAGAGCGGGCGCTCTGAGGCTGGCCGCGAACCCCGATCCTCCGGTCTCCGCCTCCCAAAGTACTGGGATTACAAGCGTGCGCCACCACGCCCGGCCAAAACTTTTTAAAGTATGTCTGGCTTTAAATAATTTCTTATCTTTAGTTAAAGATAAGCAAGTACATAAACAAGTAAATAAGTAATTAAATATAATTTAATTAACTTCTTATCTTTGAATTAAAATATATTTCAACATATCTGCCTATTATTTTAATGTTTTCCAGCATCTGTAGTCTGTTGTACTACCAGACATGGAAGTCTCCTCCTAGATTATTTTCCACACAATTTCAACCATGAGCTATTGATGAAATACTACTCTCTGAAACCAAATTATAAGAACACAATTAGACTTGTAATATTTTCCTAGTTTTGTTTCATAAAGAAAATTTACTACTGGAGTCTTGAAATCATTGTTTACTATTTTTTTGTTTGTTTGTTTGTTTTTTGGGGTACCGGGGATTGAACCCAGGGGCGTTCTACCTCCGTGCTACACCCCCGGCCCTATTTTTTTATACTTTATTTATTTTGAAACTGGGTCTCACGAAGTTGTGGAGGGCCTTACTAGGTAGAGAGAGAAAGAGAGACAGGGAGAGAGAGAGAGAGAGAGAGAGAGAGAGAGAGAGAGAGAGAAAGTTGAGGCTGGCCGTGAACCCGGGTCCTCCAGTCTCCGCCTCCCAAAGTACTGGGATTACAAGTGTGCGCCACCACGCCCGGCATTGTTTACTATCTTTAAAGTCACATCTCATTAAGTAATCTTTCCATCCTTTTGGAAACCATCTCTTGCTAAATGTTACCTCTAGACCTGTCTCCTGCTGGGCATGGTTCTGAACAGGCTGTAACAAGGGAATCACAAGTTTGAGGCCAGCCTCAGCAACTTAGCAAGGCACTCAGTAATTTAATAAGATCCTATTTCAAAATAAAAAAAAAATAAAATAGGGCTGGAGGTATAGCTCAACGGTAGAATGCCCCTGGATTCAATCCCTAGTACCACATATAGAAAAAAAATTCCACCAATTATTACCCTCAGTTAAAAATGAATCCTCAGAATGGTTGTTCAGGCTAATTCCAACTTGACCAACACACTATTGCCATATTCTTTATGGAAACTTAATTCAATTACACTTTAAAACATCTAATATGACTTATTTAATGATAAATTCTAATTCTGGAAGTTACAGATAAGTCATTTTTCACAAATAATGAATACTTTCTTTCCCCACTCATTTATGTGTCTTTTCCTCAGATTATTGAAAGCATTTCTCTTATCATCATCTTAAAGTTCTTTGCCCACAACAAAATAAAATAAGTCCGATATGCATAACTTAATGTCACAGGTTTCAATTTCATGATTCCCTAAAAACTCTCCAGTTATACTTACTGGCACTCACTTCTCTTTTGAAAAACAATGTTTTATTTTTAACATCAAACAGACTGAGTGCTGAACTGTAGTATGAGATTTTCAATATGCAATTAATAATTGCTATTTCCATGTTTGGTGAGGTAAATATTCTGTATTCATTTACTTTATTTAAGGCATCAGGTCTATGTGTAAGATCATTTCATTTTATTCCAACGAATGTTTTGATGTGAAAATTAATCCAATTTTTCACTTCTATATATAGATTAAAATTTTCATCTTATATGATATAGGATGATATTTCAAAATATGACACAGATGCAGAAAATATTGCAAGTTCTTTATCACTTGGGATAATTTATTTTATTACATATAATTCAAATTTGCTGAGTAGAATTTTTGATTTGTGATGGATTTTGTCCAGGATTAATTACGTTTTTTTCTCTCTAGATTGAGTGTATTGACTTTAATTACAGCCAGTGGGAATGTGGAGAGACTTAAGTTTTTCATACACAGACTGTTGTTCACACAGACACGTTTCATGAAGATAATTTATGGAATTTGTTACAGCATTTTTGTACTTCCTGTCTAAGGGAATTTATTAAATAAGACAAACCATCCAGAAAATAGCATACAGCATCTTTTGTTATTTTGCAAAAACTATTTTAATGCTCAGCCCCAAGCATAGATAGTATCTGCATTTAATAACAGCTACTTCAAAGATATGCAGAAGCACATTTGCATATGCTACAACTAGAAGAATTTATGTGCTTAGTTCACAGATATTAAAATTAATTGTAAAGTGCTACTAAGGGAATTTATCTTTTGATGTTCTCTGTAGGGGCAGTTTTACGTTTTGAGATTAAGCATTAAAAAATAAAAAAATACTGAAAGGAATGTATGTTTTTCATTTTGTGATTAGTGGGTAGGGAACAGATACATCTCAAAACAATATTAATGAGTGTTTTCTTGGATTTGTGTTGGAATATGCCAGCAGAACACATTTCTGGTAATTCGCGAAGAGCTCAATTTATCGTCTTAATAAATAATGCTCAGCTGGCTACTTTTGCTCTCAAAGAAATTATACAAGGTATGTGATTGTTATGGTGGTATTTACTGGTAATTTATCATTTGAAGGTTAAGAAGGGCTCTTAATTAGTAAGTATATATTAAGAAACTTAATGGAAATGCCTAGTGAATTTCATTTCATGTAAAAGGATTTTCCCCCATAATATTAAGAATAAAAACCAGAGGCAAAATTGACCTCCCACCCTACAATCATCTTATCCTTTTGCATAATTAAGTTTTCAAGTAATGTCATGGCCCTTAAGTAACATACTCCTCTGGATTCTGAGTTCCTGTCTAATTTTATCCATCCAGTATTGAAGGATTCTTCAGCCTCAGTGGACATGGCTTGACAATCCCCCACAACGCGCCGCCACCTCACTGGTCTTTTGAAGTGCTGCCCACTCAGGCACACTGTAGAAGTAGCCTTACTGAAGTGGGCTGAGAGCACAGAGTCTGCCACTTTATTGCCTAGTCGTTGCTTTAATAAAAAGGAAAATAAAATATAGACTATTGGAGATAATGTTTATAAGATATAAATTCAAGTAGTTGAGAAATGGAAAGTATAGTCTACTTTTAGACTAAATGTAGGTGTACACCTGCTTTATATGTAAAAGCCAGCTGTGAGGTTAAGCAGTTCCCATGCATTCCCATGAAGGAACGAATATGCACAGGGAAAGAGAGCAGAAGAAGGATGCTAGAAAACAAGGTGACACCTATAGCATTACCTTGTTTATAGCAGAGAAAGAAAAGAATAAAAAAAGATAGGTCTAGATTAAAAATTGTAGTGTGAGAATGCTTTGCAGTGAGTGTTATGATAGAAGTGTGTGGCCATTGTGATATCAGTTACATTTGATAATTGATCCATGGCAGTAAGGCTGGACATAGCCTCATTTTTGTAGGGTTCTTGATTGAGTCCTCTGTCATGATAACAGGTTATATCAAATTTATCGGAAAACAACACGAAATTGATAAAGATTTTCTACAATAGTTTGTAAGGTACATCAAAGCCTTCTACATTTTATGTTGCTGGTAGGTGTCAGAGATGGAATGTTAGTTTTTTAATCCAATCATTTAGCCTTCTACTCAATAGGGTTTCTATAAATACTCCAAGATATATCCTAATATGAAATGAAATATTACTTTATTAATGTCTGAGTAACACCAATTGGTACATTTCATCACCAGGCTGGCACTCTCCTCTCCTCTTTTCCCGCTGAAGACTTTTTCTAGGAATTTTTTCTAGAAAATGGGATGGATTCTTGGAAATATAATTAAGATTTTTTTTTCTCCTTCATCCAAACTAAAGTGGCTTGGACCAGTAGAAACAAACCCAACTCTATTTATTCATAGAAGAAAGCTTAAAGTCCGTTCTTTAAAAGGAGGTACTTAGTATGAAAGGAAATAGAATAGTGCTCACTGTATGTGGATTCAGACAGTTATAGGGTAGTTATTGATTTTTCTTTTCCTGTAATTGGAACAGAAAATGTGAGCTAAGTGCCATAAACGCTTCAGTGTTCTGCCTGGTGGGTTTCTTACTTCTTTATTTCATGCATTTAGAATCTTGTGTTTATCCTGCAAGAAATAATGGAGGAGTTTTCTTGCATATTCTTTTTATTTTGTTTCATTTGTAGTGCTGTAGATTGAACTCAGAGCCTTATGCATGCTAGACAAACACTCTACTAATGAGCTTCATCCCCAGCCCACATATCCTTTTTAAAAGACCCCTTGTATATTCTTTGCTAGGTTAGTAACAGACCAAAGTAAGCAATGAAACAAAATAAAATGTTTTTAATTAACAAACCTAAGTTGTTATTTAAATCAGAGACAGCCCGTGTGGTTTGTCCTGGCTCATGATGCTAAATAAAATCTCTGGCAGAAGGAGGAAAGTGTCTTTGCCCTTTACATCATCATTTCACACGTCTTTGTTCAGTATCTGACACGTGGTATGTAACAGTAAATATTAAGTATTAATTAAACAAACTGTGAATTAATATGGTCAGACTCTTTTACCTTCACTTACTACTAATTACCCTATGATGTTCTTTTGGCATATAGAATGCAATATTTTAAAAATTTGACTTATTATCAACCTTCAGAACCCCATGTCTTCATATTGACTTGTTATCCCATTAAACACTGGCTCCAATATTGCCAAAGCAAGGAGCACAAGAATCCTCACTTCCCCCTGCTCAGCCACCTTCTTCATTCTGTCATGGATTTCATCAACTGAGCTTCATCTGAAGATACATCTCCATCTATCTATCTCTCTATCTCTTTATCTATCACCTCTCTGATTTCATTACGTACACTGTGGAATTCACACCAATTATATTAATGGCCTCTTGGCAGGAAAGTTAATAAGTATCAGAGTGCACACCTTCCTAGGGAGCCTTAAATGTTTCACACTATAATTCATTAGCACTTCCTTCTATTACTCTTGCTTTTCAGGAGAAAAAAAAAAGAAAGCCTGGCATCCTACAACCTTGCATAATGAGTTATCCTTTATAAGTAATCTTAACGTTACACCTGACCAGTAACACCTGCTACTGCCTCTTTTAAATTCTCTTTAAAATCTCTATAAAAACATACAAAAAGTTAAAAACTCAGAAAGAAACCTCAAACTACATATGTTTCAATCTACGTTTAGCATTTAGGAAATATTTTTGCTAATGACAAGTATGAAGGACTTGGATTGCAAAAACAACAAACCACACAAGATAATCAATTAGATAAGCACACAATAAAAATGTGACAATCCCATTTCCTGATAGACAATAAAAAGTGAGTTCACTTTTACAACATATCTGGTAATTAGCTAGAATAAATGAATGAAAGAAAGGAAGGAAGGAAGGAAGGAAGGAAGGAAGGAAGGAAGGAAGAAAGAAAGAAAGAAAGAAAGAAAGAAAGAAAAAGAAAGAAAGAAAGAAAGAAAGAAAGAAAGAAAGGTTGAATTACATTCCTATGGTGCATATATTGTATTTTGAGTGACGTAGAGTGCTGTTATCTCATTGGTATCTCTATGTAACACCTGGAAATGGTAAATTACAAAACTTCTCTGGATAAGACAGAGTAATATAAAGGAAAGTTGGGTTACAGGTCCTGAGAGCAAGTCACTTCTCTAAAGGTCTAGTATCCACATTTATTATGCTATAGGTTGGAACAGAGGTCAGAAGAATTAAAATAAAGTAGTACTACATGCATGTATCTATTATTATTTTTATTTTTTCTGATTATACTTTCAGAGAGTCAACGGAAAGTGACAGTACGATGGGAAGGAGATGGGTAAAAATAATACCTAATGCTTTTATAACACTCACTATGTGACAAATATTATTCTAAGCATTTTATACACATTAACTCAGTTGACCCTCATACCAATCAATAAAGAAAATATTATTATTTTCACTTTCTTTTTTTTTTGAGCAGCATGACATGTTTAATTTTTCTTTCTTTTGTTTCTTTTTTTAATTGTTCATAACTAGAACAAATGGCATAGTAGTTTCAGAATGAAAGAACTAAGCAAACTAGCAGTACATTCTTTTTTAACATGCAAAAAATCCTCCACACAGCAGTCATCATATTATTTTTCAGTATTTTGGATTTATCTGTAAGAAAACTAATACCTGAGGCAGAAATTGATCATGATGAAAAGTTTCTCCAGCAAAGCCACATTTGCAAACCACCTAACTCCACTCTGATTAACCATCAAGCTTCATGTTGTGTACCATCGAAGATAAAACCTGAGAGCCAGGATTGGTGGCACACCTTGTAATCCCAGTACTTGGGAGGCTGAGACAGGAGGACCTGGGTTCACGGCCAGCCTCAGCTACTTAGTGAGGCCCTCCGCAACTTAGTAAGATCCTGTTTCAAAATAAAGAATAAAAAACAGGGCTGAGGGTGTAGCTCGGAGATAGAATACCCCTGGATTCAATCCCCAGTACCACACACACACACAAAAAAAGACATAACCTGAAAGTGGTTGAATGACTTGGTTTCCTCTCTGATTAGCTGTTCACAGAGCCATAAGTGGGACCATAAAACTCATTGTTTTCTCAAATGAGATCAAATCATAATTGAGTCATATTTTTCAAGGTTAAATATTTAGTAGCTAGCATAATTGTGAATCAAGCTGTGGTTTCAAAGTCTATGCCCTTAAATACTCTATACTGTTAAGATAATCTTGGTCTAAGAATTCTCACTAGAGAGTTAGTGATCCAACTCAGAACTCTTCATTTCAATCTGCTTGTCACCATTTTTGTGATGGAAACTTGACTGATCCTCAGCTGAGTAAGGTTTCAGACCAATTGGAGTATGCATAAGCTATTTTCTGAATAAGCAGAACAACCAGCAAAATATACTGAGCATCAAATCGTAGACATGGACATAGAGTCCATGTTTTGGACATACAGTCTTGAGAACTTACAGTAGGGTTACAGAGGAAGACTCAGAAAATTATTCAGCAATCTATTAAGCTTCTCAAAATATCCAGGAAACCCACCAAAAGAAAGAATCATATAAATGCCATGAGGAGGATATACATTGGTATGGAAAAATAATACTATGGTTTTATGTGTGGGATGAATGGAAGGAAACTAAAAATATCACATCAGAATACAAAGATGAGCAAATTATGTAGGAAAATTGAGTGTGTACTTTGGAGACAAAATTTCTTAGCTCTTAGGGCTTGGGTTGTATGTAGCTCAGTGGAAGGGTGCTTGGCTAGTATATGGGAGACCCTGGATTTGATCCCAAGCACCAAAAGAGAAAAAAAAAAGTCTAAGAGACTGTTGAAGAATGAACAAAACTGACCAGTGAGAACCTAGTATATATGAAGGACACAGATACATGATCTGAGAATTATATGTATCTGTGGAAACAGAAAATTTTGGCATAGAAGCCATCATCCAAACTGACTCAAAAAAACTATGGTGAAATGATTAGCCCTAAAGTATGGAGACAAAAAGGACTTACTGTTGCTTGGATAAACACTTAAAAGGCCGGGCGCGGAGATACATGCTTGTAATCCCAGAAAGACTGAGACAGGAGAATCACAGGTTCGTCTCAGCAACCTCGTGAGGCCCTCCAGAACTTAGTGAGACCCTATTTCAAAATATAAAATAAAATGGAGATGGGGATATAGCTCAGAGGAAGAATGTCTAAGGGTCCAATCCCCAGCACCACTAAAAAAAAGAAAAAAGATACTCTAGTATGTCCTATTGTCCTAATGCAGAATATTTCCTAAATGAATAAATGCAAAAAATGTGTATTTGCTGCCCATTGAAAACTGATATTAACGTTTCATGTATATTAGACATAAAAATAATTTTGTCATTCTGTTTATTGTCTTGTCGCCTAGGTTTATTCACTTAAAATCTTTAAAATTTTTTCTATTTATGAAATAAACACTTACGAAAATATTTCGTAAATGTCCAGGGTGTCACTTATTTAATTAATCCCCCAATTTTCTTTAATATGCAAATATATAAAAAATTATTACGCTAACATTTTGGCATGCATTCGTTATTCTTCTCTTAAAATAAACTGAGGTGAGGGTTCATATAGTGTGCACATTCTTAGGGATTTTGAAATTTATTCTGAATATATTTACAATAGTGAAATAGTTTAGTCTTAGCATCTAGTTTTCATGTAGAAAAATATGTATGAATAAAGGACGTCAAAATATAACTACTATTTTTTGTTGCTGTTGTTGCTGTTTTTCAAGGACAAGAAGTTTTAGAATATGGATTGAGGATAAGTGGTTACATTTATCCTAATTTTATATGTTCTCTGATAATTGGTATAATCAATTCCTTTATACTTCTCTGCAATACTGGACCTCATAATTTTTTCTGTCACACCATAAATGCTCCATATATCTTTCCCATAAATCATATAATCAAATTCAAACATGTATTACTATGCATTATGCATTCAGGACATTTTTCTAATACATTTGTATAAATCTTGAAAACATTAATAAATCTGATACATAGTTGCTGTCTTAGTGCTATTGATGAAAATATTACTTGTGTATTTTAAAGGAAAGTTGAAAAGCAATATTCATTTACATGCTCAGTTTCCAGAATGGAAAATTTAGCAAGCAGGGCATTAAACAATTTTGATAGTTTACAATTGAATACATTAAAATATACATTTTCCATATAACTCCATATTAGATCCTGAAACAGAACATCAGGGTATATATCCTGTGTCACTCCAGAGGGCAGAAATATAACTAAGAGTGTAAAAGCATTGGGAGAAATATGCTGGCTCATGATTAAAAAAAAAATCGCTTTCATTGTCTCTGCCACCTTTGAACCTACGTGACTCTCCAATCCCTGACTTTATCTAACATTTCCTCATGCTCTTCAAAAATTAATGTTCCCGAAATTCTGATTATGTCATTTATATGCTAAAAAAATCAGTATCTTCACAGTAATCAATGGACGCGTTAGCTTGCCATTCCAGGTTTTCTGTAATTTGACCATAAAGCCCACTTCCTTCAACTTATAGCCTCAGAGTTATCTATCTTGAAGTAGACACACTTTTGTTGTTTGTAATCTAGGATTTTGTTCCATCAGCCCTTGCTCATCTTATTGTTTTTATTTTTTAATCTCTACTCTAAATCTAATAATCTTTCTTTCTCTTTAACACAAACAAAATGCTATAGTGTGGAAGTGTTGGTTAGAAACAGACTGGCTTGAATTTCAGATCCACCACTAACTGGCTGTGTGGCTTTAGGATAGCACTTGACACAGTACTCCTTGATTTCTTCTTGAGTAACATAGAGAAACTGACATTTCCTACCTCCCTGAATGATTATAACCTTTATGTGGACACTATCTGATGCAGAGAAAGGACTCAAGAAATGTTAACTCTTGTTGCTTAATCTAAATGCTTTTATAAAATTTATTTTATTTTGCACCATGTTTATGTGCATACAAGCATTATTTTTGTGCTCTTCTGAACCATGAACTACTGATGTTACCAATCATGACTTATTTCTCTTTTATTATGTTAATATTTAATACATTGTCTTGCTCATAGTAAACCTAGATTAATATTAATTGATTAAAGTAATAACTGGATCAGTTAAAATTGTCTAATAAGGGAAAAATCCATCTCACAAAGCTTCATTAAATTAAAAGTATGCAAAGAGGATTGACTAATTAATACAGAGTAGTAATGTACAAGGTTAGTAAAGTTAGAAGGAGATAAGTACAGATGAACTCTAAGACTGAATCTGATTATAAGTAAAGAACAAGTACTGAGATGAGGTATGCTTAAACTTTAACACTAGTTACTATATTGCCGCCCTGTGCACTACAAGGACCTAAGCTCCACTAAGAATGTTTGGCTTAAGGCAGGGTCGCCATGAACTTTGCTAACGCTGCATAATGCTTAACCTTGGCTTCTGCATCCCCGCCACTTTGCTTACACAGATGTAGAAAATCCAAGCGATGTCAAATGTAAGGTCAACATATATTGTTTGGTCTCAAGTGAGTTGTTTTCTATCATTCTAAAATTATGTGAACTTGAACTTTTGATCCTATGAAACTGTACTTTTTCCTATATAAGTGGCCGTCAATAGAACCTCGGGGCTGCACTCATCAGGGGTGTGTGTGGCCCGGACCGGTCAGTAATTAAAAACCTCAAAATTGGATTTTTGGAGTCAGGTGTGTTTCTGTGGGTTCCATTGCTACAGTACAATTAATCAAAATGAGGAAAAAACAATTATTTAATACTTTAGGTCACCATGTGTATTGTGAGATCACTGTGATATGTTGGGTCAGATAAATGGGTAAGGTGGAAACAGAAGTCAGGACTTTTGCATTGTTTTAGCTAGGGAATAGATATAGATAGATAGATAGATAGATAGATAGATAGATGGATAGATAGAGATAGGGAATATATATAAATAGGGAATATATATAGAAATATAGATATAGATATATTATGTGTGTGTGTGTGTGTGTGTGTGTGTGTGTGTGTATGTATTACTGGAGATTGAACTCAGGGCCATTCTACCTCTGAGCTATACTTTCAACCCTATTTTTTTATTTTGAAACAGGGTCTCACTAAGTAGTGGAGGGTCTCGTTATAAATTGCTGAGGCTGGCCGAAAACCTACGATCCTCCTGTCTCAACCTCCCAAGTATTGGGATTAGAGGCATGCGCCACCATGCCCAGCTAGGGATTATATTAAAAATGTAATTTTCAAACATGATACTTTCTTAATAATGCCTACTAAAAAGCCATTGTCTGGTGGTAATGTGAATAAATTGGGAATCCTGAAATTTAGTTTTCCAATGAACTAGATATGTGATTTTCAAACTATCCTTTAACCTCTAAATATCTTTTTTTTCCACATCTGTAAGAATTTTGGCTCAGATCAAATAACATTGGAATCCAAAGTTTATAAGAGTGTCCAGGAAACTCCAAACTATTTAATATACAGAATTTTAAATAGACAAAAAATGTATTTCTTAAGAATTGTAGAAATTTAGAAGCTCATAAATATTCATCAAAGTTGTGGCCAAATTCCTGACAGGCAAACTCTGGTGTGTTTTCTCATCAACCTAAATTAAACTGCAATTGTATCCCAAACAGCCTTACATGTCTGTGGGCTCCTGCCAATATGCAGTTGGATCTCTCTTCTGCAGCTGTCTGTGATCCTCTGAAGAGACAAGTGAACACTGTCGTCAAATTAGAAATGTAGAAAACAGCATCATTAAAGCAGAATGAATAAATTACAAAGCACTAGAAGAACAGCCTTGCAAATGAACAGAGACAACACCTAAAGTATAAACTTCTAAATTCGTACAAGAACAACTTCAAAAACTTGAAAAAGTTGGTGCTTGGATTTAGTAATATGTATTTTAATCTTAGTTCTCTACACTAGCTTTGCCACTGTTGGACAGTGTATTAAGAAATACATGGGAAGATGAGATTAGGCCGGGCGAGGTGGCGCATGCTTGTAATCCCAGTACTTGGGAGGCGGAGACCTGAGGATCCAGGTTCGCGGCCAGCCTCAGCTACTTAGTGAGGCCCTCTGCAACTTCGTGAGACCCGGTTTCAAAATAAAGGATACAAAATAGGGCCGGGGGTGTAGCTCGGAGGTAGAACACCCCTGGGTTCAATACCCAGTACCACAAAAAAAAAAGAAAGATGAGATTAGTAAAAAGAATCCTTCACTTGAAGTCCGAAAATCTGGCATTTTAGTTTTGGTTCCTCTATTAAGTATTTGCAGTATACAAACTTGTTGAGTTTTGGTTCCCTTATGTATAAACTACAATGAGACGGTCCCAGGTTTTCTAAAGCACTTAGATTCTCCTGTTTCCTAAATATTCTGTTTAGCGTTGAACGCATCAGCCATTTTTTTGCACTGCACGCGTTACAAAAAGGGATGCAATAGTCATTTTCACATATTGTAAATTAGTTGCAGTCAATTTGACATTATTAATGTAGACAACTTGGTAAACACAGACTAGTTAAATGTTTCAGAGAAATGGAATTAGAAACCGAAGCCGCTGAATGATTTGAGGGTTCCCTGCAGGTGTCAGATAGCAGCAATACAGATATTATTTACTTGGATGCTACAGTCACAGAAACAAATTAAGCTTTCTTTGTGCCTGTCACACACATATCTGAACTGTATACTCACCTCAGATATTTAAAGGGAGACTTGGCAGCATCAGCAACTGCTAATAGCAAGAATATGGGAGCTGGCAGTGACAGTTTAGCAGGTAGGCACTGCTACAAGAAGCGCATAATTGGCACTTAAAATCCAAATGAACAGGCACATGAACTATGTCTTTCAAGGAAAGCTATTAGGTGGTCTGTCATATCTTAGACTACCTCTAAAGGTTACATTTAGAGAAAATGATGAAGAAACGGGGTTGCAGGTGGTCAGAAGCAGCAGCAGAATTGTTTGTTTTTTACTTGGAATGATGCGTAAACAAGCAGCAAAGTTGGAATGGGAGCCTGCGATGCAGGTGCTAATTATTCTTTCAGTGGCACCCACGGAGGTCAGGGAATGGAGCCTGATTTATAGCCTATCTTGGCTGGTACTGACCAGGCATAAGTAATTCCAGATGCCGAATGCAGTGGGGGCACTGGAGGGGCTCAACAATAAATAGCTGCGATAAATTTTTAGATGAAAATTGTTGCACCTCTGTCCTATTACTCTTTTTGCTAAGTAAGGATTATTCTGACTTATAGAATGTGGATTTGTGCTGACATTGAGTTTAAAACTTATACTGAATTTCAGTAGAGCCTGACCCAATGTATTTGTCCTCTTCCCACCCACACCCCACCCAAGTGTCTTGCAGTCGGCCGAGATCACTTAGTGATTGTCTCTTATAATGAAGTAAGTCTTCTAAGAAATTAACCATAATTTCCATTTTCCTAAATAAATAAAAATTAAACAAAATCGTGTTTTAGGATTTTCTTCCTCACCTGGCTCACTTGTCAAGTATGTACTTGTAACTCAAGACTTGACTTGAACCCCTTGTGTTCTCTGAAGTCACACTGAGCCTTCTCCCCAGTCCTCCACCTCGAAATTAAACACATTTATACCATGCTGTAACTTTTGTTTGTTAGTCTTAGCTGTAGGCCCTGAAATTGTTCTTGGCAAGGAATTTATCTCAATTGTAAGTGTTGACTGAATGGATGAACACAGAGATTATTGGATCGGTGGATGGATGACGCACATGCTTCTACTCTTTCAACAACCAGAGATAAACAGCTACAGGTTCGTGGGCTGAAAAAGGCAGCATGACAAGAAAAGTTATAAATCAGTAGCATTTGGAGCCAAGGAAATAATATAACAGGCTATGCATCAAAATCATGTGGAAACATTCTATAAAAATACCGGCATCTGGGTCTTACTCTAGTACAGTGATTCCCAAAAGTGGTCCTTGTACCAGCAGCATCAATATCAACTGAGAATTTGCTAGAAATACAAACACATAAGACTATTACTGGCCTACTATATTGTAAACTCCAGTATTGAGTCTCAGAAACTTGTGTTTTATTAAGGCCTCCAGATGACTCTGATGCATGATAAAGTTCGAGAATAATTATGAGATTCTGATTAAATTGATCTGGAGTATAATCTGAGAATTCATATTTTCTCTAGATGATTGTCATAGGCAGCTAGAGTTATGTAACATAAAACTAGCACAAAAGAAAAAAATATGCATATATATGTATATATATATATATATGTATACACATGTAGATATTTAAACTCACAAGATACAAGAAGAAACCAATGGATAAAAATAAAATGAAGAAAGTGCATGAAATTGTAGAATGTTGACTTAGCTAAATTCTTATGTGTTGGTTTTTGAGTGTGTTGAGAGGAGGAAAACATTATGTTAGTATTTTCTGGAGTCTCTCACGAGAAGTATTTTGATTAATCTACAAAATTTAATCCCAGCTCTGTATATCCTGTTATCCTTCTTCATAAAACAGTCAAACCACATGACTATATTTTCTTTAAGGATCATTATGTATTCATGCATAGGGATAACTGCATCAAACTCAATCTTGCTTAATCCTCAAACAATCCTTTGAGATGTAAGCATTACTAAAGTATTTTTACAGATATGTAAATTGAAACTCAGAGAGTTTAATTAACTGGTTTGGAGTCATATAAGAAGGGAGTGACACAGGTAAGATTGTAACTCAGGTATTTTTTATTGGACCACCTGCTATGTCACAAGAAAGACAGTTGGGATATCGACATCATTAACCATGAGTCATAAAAAATATTTTAAGCTTGTAACTAAAAACCAGTATGAGGATTTTTCTCTCCATGGTATCTAATTATTTACCCATTTTGTTACTTGTGTTGAGATGTAAACAGGAGAAAGAAGAAGGGAAGTAACACATTTGTGTTTGTGTGTGTGTGTATGTGGTACTAGGGATTGAACCCAGGGGTGTTCTACCTCTGAACTACACCCTCAAGCCGGGCGTGGTGGCGCACGCTTGTAATCCCAGTACTTTGGGAGGTGGAGACTGGAGGATCCGGGTTCGCGGC
>PVJS01016198.1:14710-37910 GCA_004027185.1 Glis glis
AAAAAAAAAAAAAAAAAGAAAAAAAAAAGAATGAACTACACCCTCAGTCCTATTTTATCTTTTATTTTGAAACAGGGTCTCAATAGGTTGCTGAGAGTCTGGCTATGTTGCCGAGGCTGGCCTCACACCTGCAATCCTTGTGTCTCAGCCTCTCAAGTACTGGGATTACAGGCATGTGCCCCAATGCCCTGCTGAAAGAACACATTTTAATGCCTAATACTGTCTGAATATTTAACAACTATTAACGCATTTATCTTTTAAAATGTCTGGCTGGTAAGTATTGTAATAACTCTAAGTGGGGACATTCTGGCTGACTGACAAGAATGGTGACCAAATCCACATAATTAGTCAGCACTGGATGCAAAATCCAAACCCAGCACTTCTGATCACAAAACAATTTGAGCACATTCATTATCAGTAAAATGAAAGTTCCCTCCCTTAAACATTCAGTAAAAAAAAATGCAAGTAAGTGATTCCTAATTTATTGTGAGACTGAAAAGAATGACAAAGAGTTGGACAAAACGGAGTAAGTTGAGAGAAAATAGTATGAAACTGTAGAGAAATAAGAATGACAATTTAAAGACACACATTTAAGCTTTCAAAATATGGCAGACTTTTCTGAAAGCAAAGGGAATCTAAGCAAATTGAATGCAAATGAAAAGTAGAGGTGGAAAACTAAATATAGTGCTGTGTGGCTGAGAAGACAGTAAATATTATGACATAGAAAATCATGGATCAATTCATGAAAGAAAGGGTCAGGAAGGAAAGGTCAGGGTGTCCCAGATAGAGGAGAGACATCCTGAATTTTAAGAAGACAAGGTAGAAATATATAGAAATTTCTGATAAACAATTACTGTACTAGGGGTGGATAAAATGAAAGTTTGGGGATATTGAAAAAAAAATGGAAAGGAAGACTATGTCCAAATATTTCAACTGTGGAATATTCTGTGGAATGTGTCCTGTAGTATTAAGTGTTTTGAGGCAAAAGAGTGACAAGAAGGTTAGAATAGAGAAAGGCCTTTGGGGACCAGTGGAGAACAGGAGCATTAGTGAGAGAGAGGTAGTGAGTGCTTGAAATGGATAGAAGGTAACACAAAAGGAAACTTGATTCACATTTTTGAAGAAATAGTGCTTTAGTGTCTTCAGCCATTTGGACTATAACAAAATGCTATAAACTGGTTGGTTTATAAAAAGCAAATTTGTTTCTCTTAGTCATTGAGTCTAGGAAATTTAAGACAAAGGTGCTGTTAGATTTTATGTCTGATGAGGTTCATAGATAGCACCTCACTGTGTCCTCACATGGTAAAACAGTCAAGCAAGCTGAAGCTCACATGAGCCCAGTCTCATTCCTGAGAGCACTGCACTATGGCCTATTCACCCCACAAGCTGCACCTTTTACTACCATCACATTGGGAATGAGGTTTTAACTTAAAGATTTGGGGGAATAAACATTTAGATAATACAATACAGTTCATGCTTTTGTTTCTATTTATTAGGTTTTGATTTGGTGCCACGCATGCGAAAATGAAAAGAGAACTGAAGATAACTACGAACGTAGGAAGGAAGGAAGGAAGGAAGGAAGGAAGGAAGGAAGAAAGGAAGGAAGGAAGGAAGGGTCAAGGAAATAGAAGGAGGGATAAACCAGAAAAGCAACTTTAATTGGAAAAGTGCTTACCTTTTTCCAAATTTCTTTCCTTTAGGCAAATAATTGAACTTTCACCTTGTCTCCATAACAGCTGCCCTTTTATTTTTACTTAATGGTTTTCTTTATATTTTGTCATTCTTCTATAGTTTAAAAATAAACTTTATGCCAGGTGTGGTGCCGCCTGCCTTTAATCCCAGTATTTGGGAGACTGAGACAGGAGAATTGCAGGATTGAGATGAGTCTTAGCAACTTAGGGAGACCCTGTTTAAAAAAAGAATATTAAAAAAGGGTGCTGGGGGTATAGCTCAGAGGTAGAATGTCCCTGGGTTCAATATTATATTATAATAATATAATTATTATTATAATAATAATTCAATAAACTTTATATTATTGTTAATATAAAGAGAATGCCCATATTTTTCTAATATACATTAAAACAGGTGTACAATTGGGTTGTCCCAAGGAAGGCAATGATGAAGAAAAAGGTCCCCAAAACTCAAGGAAGATGTTTTTCTGTAAGCCGGAAAGGCACACAGGGACATAGGTGGAAACATCATATAAGCCCTTCCTGGCTTTTTTGACTTGGGTTCAGAAGTCTGGAGTGATTCTTTTTGTTTTCCCCATGGATGTTGCCTATTCTTTTGTTGTAGATGGATTTAAAATTATTTCATTAGCCTGTATGTTAGTCATTTTGATTATTATGTGGCATTGAGAAATTCTTCTTTAATCTTGTCTTGTTGTTATTCTGAATGTCTCCTGTATGTGGATGTCCACGTTTTTTTCTATGTTTGAGTAATTCTCTAGTATTATTTCTCTGAAGAGTTTTCTAATACTCTTGGTTTGTGCTTCTAGATCTTCTTCAGTGCCTACTATCCGTAAGTTAGGTCTTTTCATATTTTCCCTTATTTCTTAGATGTTCTGGTCCTGTTGTCATATTGTCTTCCCTATATTGTTGACTTCATGGTCAGTTTTGAATGAACTGTCTTCTAAGAGTGAGACTCTATTTTTCATGTAGTCTACCCTGACAGAGGTGGTTTTTTATTGAGGTCTTTAATTCATTTATGGACTCCTTCATTTTGCTCAAAGCCTCTTTTCGGTTCTTAGTTAATGACTCAATTTCTCGAATCATATGTTCTTTCAGTACCTGTACACTTCTCTGATTTCATTTCTGAGTCCTTTAATCATATTGAAAATCAACATTCTTAATTCTCCTTCTGGCAAATTCTGCAGCTCAGTACTGGTGATCTCCGTTGTTGTTGAGTTGTGGGAATTTATTATTTCCCTCTTGGTCTTCACTCTCATGTTTTCAGAATTCTCAGTGTTCTATTTCTGTTTTCCTGAATCCTTTTCCTCTTTTTGTGAGAGTCCTGTGCCTATTTGTTATCCCTTTATAATAAGGTCTATGCTGGGGATATATATTTGCCTCTGCAAATCTGTCTCATATATTCAGACTTTTGAGTTTGTCCTCCAGGGCCTCTTTAATAAGATATAGTGCTTAGTGCAGAAAAACAGAAATCTCTGATTGGCTGCAGTCCAACATGCTCTCCAGGCCCAAACTCAGTAGTGCCGGAGACTATGATTTTCCTTTCAGAGCATGAAGCCTGCTGGTAGAGATTTAATATCCCACAGACACTACTATTGCTTTGTTGGTTGTGAACCCATGAAACACTGCAGAGTGCTAACCTTTGGCATCTGTGGACACTGGGCCTAAGCTCAGCAGGAACAGAGATTACTATGTTCTGAGCTTGTGGCCCAGATGGCTGATCTTTGATGGCTCAAGGACACTACCACTGATCTGGTTGTAATCATGTTGAGTTCTGTCAGTTACTGACCTGTATGCAAGCCATTCCCAAACTCTACTCTCAGAGAGAATGTTGAGTTCCCAGCTTGTAGATGTGATCACACGAACCCCTGCTGATCCCTGGCATCCCTGTTTTCATGGCCCAAGCTCTGGCAGGGAAAGATTGTACCATTCTGAGCCTGGGGCTTGGGTGGCTCAGTTATTTAGACCCAGGGACTACCTGCTGATCTGGGTAGCTGAGACAACGTGAGGCCTTGTTTGCCTTTGACCTTGGTTCTTGTAGTGCCCAAACACTTCTGGGCATGAGTTTATAGCCATCTGAGCCTGCAGCATGGTTGACTGAGTTATTTCAACTCACATAAACCATTGTTGATGGTCCTGTGGTGATTTCTGGAGATCCTGCAGGGGCACAGCGAACTGCCAACCCTAGGTGCCACCCACCCGAGTGTCCCTAGGGACTGTTTGCTAATTCACATTTCTGCCTGTGTCCAACTGTAGCCCAGTGCCCTCACCTCTGCAGGGAGAATTTCCAAACTCACAGACCATGCAGGCCTGTTTGTTGCCACACAAGTCCCTGTAGACATGCAGGCTCCTGCTGGAATGCTGGGTAAACTCATGGTCTTGACAAGTGCTGCTCAGGTCCTTGAAGGCAGGGATGAATTCAGCTGCAGCCACAGGAGTTCTATGGGTGGTATGGCTGATTGGTCTATACATTCACAGTGGTCTTGATGAGGTGGGATATACCCACTGGGGTCCCTGCAGGAAGGTTCTGTGTTTTTCAGTTCAAGTTCAGCTCCAGGTGTAGGAATTTGCTGGGCCTTTTGGCTGGGTGGTCTGGGGAGTCACAATCTTGAGGTATTCCAGCATGGAGAGAAGAATGCAATTGCTTTTGATGATGGTTTTCTGCAGTCAATGGCTTGGCAAGATTCTGCTTCTTTGCTAGAGTTGGCCTCTGAGAGCCATGAGTACTGGTAGCCACCAGCCTTGTCACAGGCTCTCCAAGATGGTGCCACCTCTGTTCCCTCTCACCAGATGAGATGCATGAAGCTCTTTTCAGTCCTCTTCTCTCTGTGCTGCATCCAGTTCTACCATGTTTCAACTGTCTTTCTTCTGTTGAGTTCTGACTGCTTTTCGTCTCTTGCAAAGAAGCAGTCTTCCTGCTGGTTGAGTTCTGAGTCTCAGAGAAACGAAAACATGCTGTCTTCCTCTATTCTGCCATCTTTCAGTACTAGGCTTTTTAAGGAAAAGTACATCATGGGAAAAGTACTGCTTTAGTTAGAGCAGGTTTAGGCCCAAAACTTCTTGTTTAATGCAGTAGTTATATTAAGTTCACAAATACAAGAAGAGTAAGAAACTTAAATTTTCTATTTATATTTTTCTCTTTTTTTTGTACTGAGAATTGAATCCAGAGCTTTCTCGCTCTTAGGTACACACTGAGCCTATTTTAAATTTTTTTATTTTGAAACAGGGTCTCACTAAGTTGCTGAAGGTATTGTTAAATTGCTGGGGCTGGCCCCAAACCTTCTATTCTCCTTTCTCAGTCACCCAAGTACTGAGACTACATGCATGTGCCCCACACCTGGCTTCTATCTATCTAATATCAACTTATTATTAAAAAAAGTCTTAAGAAATTAAAATGAATTTTTTTGAGATTGGCATTGTTTTTATGATGATATGTATGACGATTATTTTTATTTCTCAGTCATCCATACCCAAGAACAGGCAATATCAGATAAAGTTCTATTCTTCATAACACAGTCCCTGTTAAATACTGGGTAGCATTGCCTGGAACTGAAGGCCAGGGACCAAAAATCATACACAAAAAAAAAAAAAACAGAACACAGCAAAAAAAAAAAATCCCTCACATTTTTATTAGAGGGGGCTTTAAAAGATTGATGAATTTCCTCAAACTGTATGAAATATTAGGCAAATTTGACACATTTTTCCATGAAATAAGGGAGTATAATATTCATCGCAATTTCAAATTTACCTGTGAATAACAGCATGCACACATATAGAATGAAAAAGAGAGAGGGAAAGAAAGAGAATCCTCTGCTGCTTTTGTATTACTTCCTATAAATCTAAATGATTTGCAGATGAATGGCAGAATTTGTTGGTCTCTGAAGTTAGATTGTGAATAATATAGTCATATAGTGCTTCATCATACAGTAGACCAATCTAGATTTTATGTTATGTGTTTTAAAAGTATCTGTTTTTCTTTCTTTTTTTTTTTTGCTGTACTGGGGATTGAATGCAGGGGCGTTCTACCTCCGCACTACACCCCTGGCCCTATTTTTTATACTTTATTTTGAAACCAGGTCTCACAAAGTTGCGGGGGGCCTCACTAGGTAGAGAGAAAGAGAGAGAGAGAGAGAGAGAGAGAGACAGGGAGAGAGAGAGAGAGAGAGCCAGTGAGAGAGAGAGAGGGAGAGCTGAGGCTGGCCTCGAACCCGGATCCTCCGGTCTCCGCCTCCCAAAGTACTGGGATTACAAGCGTGCACCACCACGCCTGGCAAAAGCATCTGTTTTTCTTAGAGAACTAAATCTTAACCTTAGCCTTCCTAGCCCATCTGAGGATAGCCCTGTGAAAACTGTATTTGAGTTGATGTTGTCATGCCTGTCCTGTTCTCTTTGGTTAATGAATTAAGAAGGAATACTCATTTTTTTGTCTTATTCACTCCTTTTCAGTTTTCTCAAGGGCACTTTAAGAGTACTAAGAACATGCATTGGAATGCTGGTATTAGATCATTAGAATGTGGTCCTCTAAGAATCTCAACAGGCCATGAATATTATCAAGTGCCCTTGAGTCAGTCATCTCATACAAATGAGTTTGAGATTAATGTGCCACTACTTCCCCAATTAATGTAGATAATCAAGAACTGATTGCAAAATTATGAGAACAGAAATCTTGTTTTTGGAGGAAAGCTGCAGAGTTTCTAAGGTTTCATTCCCTGGAGAATAATGTTCATGCTTTTCCTATCATTCTTTTTCTTTATAATGATTTAGTTCATCACCTCCACAACAATTTGACCTTTGTCACCTCCACCTGCCATTGGTTTTGGCCCCAAACTCAAACAAGAAATAGAAGCAAAAGACACACTATAGAAAATGCAGTGAACTGTAAATTTCTCCTATCATTTGATGGAGACCTCTCTTGCTGTGAAACTGACCTTTTCTTTCTCATTAAAAACTCTAGTATAATGTTCCTTAAAGAACTTTCGAAGGATTTAGATGATAATAGGTATGAGTTTACTCTAAAGTAGAATAACTAATATTGCATTGATCTTATTACTGCTCTTGATATTTCTAAAGCACTAAATATTTACGACTGTTAAAGAGTTTACTATAAAAAATTCAATGTATGTGAATCAAGATTCTATCTTATTTGTTCTGAGCAGACTTAGATGTTGAAAAACAATAAAATCATGGCTTTAGTCCTTTTTTCTCAGAACTGGGATGGAACCCAGGGGCATTCTACCTCCAAGCTACACCCCAGCCCTATTCTTTATTCTTTATTTTGAAACAGGGTCTCACTAAGTTGCACCGGGCCTCATTAAGTAAGCTGAGGCTGGCTGCGAACCCTGATCCTCCGGTCTCAGCCTCCCAAGTACTGGTATTACAAGCGTGTGCCACCATGCCTGGCTGGTTTTAGTCCTTTCAAGAACATTTATTGCAATCATGACCAAGACAGACTATTTATTCATTAACATGCCACACAATTATACTATTTCACACAAACTTATGCTACTTAAGGGTAGAGGGAGAGAAATAGATTAGTATGATCTGGAAAGTAGGTTGGGCAGTCCATTTACCATGGAGCTCTGCTGGCTGTGTTGGGGTCTCAGATCTGGGTCAGTTGTGAGCCTGGTCCAGGTCTTCAGAACTGACCTTAACCAGTGCTCAACCACAGCCAAAGGTAATGACTGGCCCAATAGCTACCAGCATGGCCAGTTGGGTCGCCATTCAGCCTCATTATGTGGTGGGAATGGCAAGGTGGCAAGGCTCCCTGCTGGAAGAACTTGTGGGTTTTCAGTCTCAGATATTAACAATGATAGTTCTTAGGTTGCTAGGGACTCAGTGTGGTTGTCAAGACATTCCTGGTCAGCTGTGGGGACAGGCATTGCACCTGCGCATTGCCTATCATCCTGGGCTTTGCACCTTGTGCCTAATTGCCCCTGAATCCCTGGGTGTGTTGTTCTGTGACTGTGTGTGCTGTGAGAGTTAATGCTTGCACACTGCACATTGTGTGTGGGCCACACCTGGGTGTGCTTTGGGAGTGAAGTCCCTCTTTGGCTTTGATAGAACCCTTCTAAAAAACATGTGTCCCATACATTATAATAATTTACATCCTTCTTTATTGAAACTCATGGAAAAAATGATGAAAAAAATTTATTAAGCTGGAACTTTCCTATAGCCATAAAATTAAATTACATACATCAAGTTCCTTCCTTCCCCATAGACTACTGTCAGATTGAGCATTATAGAACCACTTGGATTCTTACTCCATTGCTCCCAGGACTGTGGATCCTTCACACCATCAGAGTAAAGTGTGAATTTAGAATTACTTCCAAGACACTTCCAGATGTAAGCCGACTACCACTTCTTAAACCTTTGCTCATTATCCTTATGCTCTGGCATAGTCGTAGCTTCATACTGTTTTCATAGATTTCTGTACACTCCTGTGTATTCTGTCTCAGTTGCCCTTTTGCTCATCATCAGACTGTAGCTGTCACTCTGTCTTCTGACCACAATGACTTATTCTTCCCTTTAATGTCTGCTTGTAAATTATTTGTGTTCACTGCATCTCCCTACGAATTCAATACTGATATGGTTGGCATGGTCCCCTGCCTAAACTCTTTACCCTTTGAGGGGGAGGCTGTGTCCATTTTACTTTTCATGTTCAACAGAACCTCTCAAAATACTTCAAATATTGCAAGTGCCAAAGAAACATGTGATGAAAAAAAGACTGAATGTGCTCTGTGTTACCAGTTCCAATGGAGAATTATGACAAAAGAATTCATGTATTCATTAATTCAACAACTTAATGAAGTGCCCACTATCTCCTAGAAATTATTTTGTCCCTGAGTACCAGTACCCAGTTTCATATAAAAAAATTGAAAAAAGAGTGAAGTAAGTCAGGCACAGAAAGACAAATAGTGCGTGATATCACTTCTATGTGGAAAATCAAAAAAATCAAGCTCATAGAAGTAGAGTACGATGGTGGTTGTGAGATTTAGGAGGTAGAGAATGAGGAAAGTGTATGATGTTTCAATTAGAAAAAAAGATTTACTGGTCTATTGTTCAGCATGGTGACCGTAGTTAACAACAATATATTGTATATTTTAAAATTGCCTAAAAGTATATTATAATCTTAACACACACAAAAGATAAAAGGTAAGTAGGTGAGGTGATGAATATGTTAACTTGCTTGATCTATTCTTTCCACAATTCATGCATATAGCAAAATATCACACTGTATCCCATAAATATATAAAATTATTATTTTTTCCTTTTTTATTGGTATGTTATATCTATACATCATAGTAAGATTCGGAGTGATACATTCATATATGTACACAACATCTTTTGGTGTGTTTCCCTCTGCATCCCATTCCTCTACAACCAAAACAAATGAAATCTGTAATGTGTTTGGAATATTGCCCGGAGGTAATTTTCTCTAGAAACTCTTATGTTTTTCTATTGTCTAGGATTTTTCCTATGGACTGCCATCTTCTGATATCTCTCTAAATTAACCAAGTAAACCTCCTCCTTGATTCCCTAAGTCAGAGATGCCATCCCCAGGGAGAGGATGGACCGATCCAGGAGGGCAGTAGATGACTCAGGTGCAACTGGGGGGTGTTGAATAAAAACAAGGGGTATCGGGAAACATCCAGGGGGGCTGGAGCAATTTTTTTTTCCCTAAAAAGGAGTAGTGAGCTAGTACATTTTCAAATCTCTATACCTAAACTATAACTTGGAAAATTGCAGCTGTGAAAAATGGTTATCTTCCAGAAATCTTTCCACATTATTCTCTGTCATCATGAAATGAACCTGGTTGACCACTGGTGTCCATTTGGATGGTATATGAATACTCTTTGCTGCTCGTTTGAACTGATGATCTTCGTTTCTCTGATTGCTAACCAGTGGCATTCATGGCTTAATCTGCTTTTTTTTCCTTACAGGAAAATTGAGCTTATCCTGCTACTTATTTATGTCAACAACTACAATTTTCTTAAAATATTACTGTAGGAAATATTTATGCACTAAGAATTAGACTCTAGTGATAATTAATAGTTATATCCTCAAAGTATAGTTACTCCTTGATTTAACATCTTCTTTGTTTTAGTGCATGTTCACATAGGTTTTGTTTGTTCTAAAAGATGAATGCTTTAGCAGGCACTGTATTTGCTAATACTTAGAAGAAAGAATGCCAGGTATATAGTACATGTCTAATATATATTTCCTGAATCAATGACATTTGGAGTTTTTTGTTGTTTTGCATTAAAGAACATTGAAAATTTCTATGTGTGTGTGTTTATCCTTATGTGTGACTATGTGTGTGTGTGTTTGTGCATCTTTGTGTGTATGTATGTGTGTATCTACATATGTGTGTATCACTGCCTGTGTGTGAGTGTGTAGCTCTGCAAGCACGAGTATGTGTGTACATGTTTTTCAGTTATAGGATTGGGAACTCTGGCTCCTATCCTAGCTCTGACTATCCTTGCAACACCTCTATTTCTAGCTCTTTACATGTATTTAACCTATCTGGGCTTCACTTTTCTTATCATCAAAATAATATTAGCTGATTTAAACACATTCTAAATTCTACCTCTGAGGTCTGACATTCCATGGAGCAGTTTTCCTTATTTTATTCTATTCTCTGATTTTTGCCATCATTGGATGTGCTTCTCTTTTTCACATAATACCAAGAAACTATCTTATAAATATAATCATAGTAGAAAGCATACACACTGATTTCTTTTAAATAATCTGCAAAGTAATGGTAATGATGCATAAATAAGGCTATATTTTTCATAATTTCTTATTTCAAAGTTTGCTTTTCAAAGTAGATTATTAACATAGTGCTATTACCAGCTAGCTACTTGAATCAGGAGAGGCAGAAGCTGATGATAAAATGGTCTCATTAAAGAGGGATTTGGCTTTACTCTGAATGTCAAGTGAATAGATTCAGGCTTTGAGTAAATCTGGACCTCTTGGCAGTTGCAGTAACTATGTCTTTGTTCATCCCTCTGGACTTCTTTTTTTCTGCCCTGTACTGTTATTTATTTCCTCACGACTTTACTAGCCGAATTACGAGTTTATAAAGAAATGAAACGTGTCTATATTTTACTTGAAGCTTTCAGTAAATTCAAGATGCTCTTTCAGAACAATCAATCAAAAAATAATATGAATTGTGCCATTTAGCTTTAAACTTTTTTTGTTTTGTTTTGTTTTGTTTTTGCGGTACCGGGGATTGAACCCAGGGGCGTTCTACCTCCGAGCTACACCCCCGGCCCTATTTTTTTATCCTTTATTTTGAAACCGGGTCTCACGAAGTTTCGGAGGACCTCACTAAGTACAGAGACAGGGAGAGAGAGAGAGAGAGAGAGAGAGAGAAAGAGAGAGAGAGAGAGAGAGCGCTGAGGCTGGCCGCGAACCCGGATCCTCTGGTCTCCGCCTCCCAAAGTACTGGGATTACAAGCGTGCGCCACCACGCCCGGCAACTTTAAACTTTTTAAATCCTTAACATTTTACTGATAGGTAATTTCATTTGAAGGAGTTTCAATTGCAAGTAACCCAAATCAAGGAATCACGTGAAATCATGCCTTTTAAGTTGGACTCCATTTTTTACTATGTTCTTGGCAATGCATCTGGGGACTCGGTCTTTCTGTCTCTAGAAAACTTGTCCTTTGCCTCCTGGAAATGGTACTAGGTTATAAGTCTTACAACATCCCATGTGCAGTGCTGCAGTCAAAATGTGAGTACAGATGTCTCTTCGAAAAACTGATTTAATTTCCTTTGAATATATAGTTAGGAATAGGATTTCTGGATCATATTTATTTTTTGAAGATGCTTTCTAATGTTTTTTTTGTGGTACTGGGGATTGAACCCAGGGGCATTCTACCTACGAGCTACACCCCCAGCCCTATTTTTTATTCTTTTATTTTGAAACAGGGTCTCACTAAGTTGAGGAGGGCCTCACTAAGTAGCTGAGGCTGGCCGCAAACCTGTGGTCCTCCTGTCTCAGCCTCCCAAGTACTGGAATTACAAGTGTGCACCACCACATCTGGCTATCCCTAATGTTTTCTATAATGGCTACACTAAATTTACATTTCTACCAGCAATGGGCAAGCGATCTATTTTCTTCACATCCTCGCCAGTACTTTTTCTCTTTAGTATTTTTAATAATAACCATTATTTTTTCAAAAAGGTTTTTGTTTTTTTTTGGGCAATGTGGGGCTGGATATCAAACCCATGGCCTTTTTCATGCTAGGCAAGCACTCTACCACTGAGCTGTGTGCCTAGTTCAATAACAGCCATTGTTACTATAGTGAGGTGATATCTTCCTGTGGTTTTGATTTGCATTTTCTTGATGATTAGTGAAGTTGAATATTTTCTCATATATCTGTTGATATCTCTCCCTTTGAGGACTATTGCCTATTTTCTTAAATCAAGTTATTTGCTTTTTTGCTACTGAATTTTTGGAGTTTCTTATATATTCTGGAAATCAACCCTTTGTCAGATGTATAGTTTGCAAATACTTTCTCCTATTCTGAGGGTTTTTCTTTTCACTCTATTGATTGTTTCTTTTATTGTGCAGAAACTTTTTAATTTATTTTAATGACTTTGTCTATTTTTGCTTTTGTTTCCTGTGGTTTTGGGGTCTTATCCAAAATAACATTGCCCATTCCAACATTTTGAAGTATTTTGACTATGTTTTCTTCCAGTGTATCTTAGTTTAAGATTTCATATTTAACTCTTTAATCCAGTTTGAGTTAACTTTTGTTACTGGTGAGAATTAGGGACCTTGTTTGAATTTTCTACACATCAATATCCAATGTTCCCAGCACCTATTTATTAAAAAGATCATCCTTTCTCCACTGTATGTTCTTATCACCTTTGTTGAAATTCAGTTGACTGTAAATGTGTGGAAAATTTACTTCTAGGCTTTCTATTCTGTTCCATTCATCTATGTGTCTGCTTTTATGCCAGTACCATGCTGTTTTGATTAATACAACTTTGTAGTATATTTTGAAGTGAAATAGTATAATTTCTCCTGCTTTGTTCTTTTTGTTCAAGATGACTTGACTAAATGGGGTTTATGTGGTTCCATACAAATTTTAGGATTAATTTTCTAATTCTGTGATGTATGTCATTGGTCCTTTGATAGGGACTGCCTTGAATCCATAGATCATTTTCGAGATTTTAACAATATTGATTCTTCCAATACTTGAACACAGGTTGAGTTTCTATTTTTTGTGTATTTTCTTCATTTTCTTTTCTCAGAGTTTTATAGTTTTCATTTTAGAGCTCTTTCATCTCTTTGGTTACATTTATCCCTAGGCATTTTATTTTATTTTTATATCTACTGTAAATGGGATTGCTTTCTTGATTTCTAGTTTAGATTACTTGCTACTGGCATATAGCAATGCTACTGATTTTGTATCCTGCAACTTTGCTGAATTTGTTTACTAGTTCTAGCATTTTTGGTGGAGTTTTAAGATTTTGTGTATGCAAGATCATGTAATTTGTAAGCAGTGCCTATTTAACCTTTTTTTCAATTTATAGCCCTTTATTTCTTTCTCTTGCCTGATTTCTCTGACTTGGACTTGCAGTACTATGCTGAATAAAACTGCCATCACTCCTGACAGGTTAAACAACCAAGCCACATGAGATTCAGGCTATGATATATGAGATTCAAGCCACATCAACTTTCTGTTGCCTGAAGGATAAACATATTCACAGAAAAGAAGCAGTTAAACAAAAATTACAATACACTAATTAATATATTTGTGAAATTTTAACAAAAAGAACCATCAATAATTTAGGAAAATGCCTATAATCCCAGTACTTGGAAGGCTGAAAGATGAGGATTGCAGGTTCAAGACCAACCTCAGCAACTTGGCAAGATGCTTAGCAGCCAATTAAGACCCTCTTTCAAAACAAAATATAAAAGGTCTGGAGATGTAGCTCAGAGGTAGAATGCCCCTGTGTTCAATCCCCAGTTCCACAAAAAACAAAAATTGGAAAAGTATTCTATATATGGAATCAAAGTCAATAGAATAATCTAAATTATATATGTGTATGTTTAAAAGTTATATATAATTATATATGCACATAATTATATATAATAAAAATAAAAGAATTTAAAGCAAATAATGAGATGTATGTGAAACAAAGCAATAGGAAATCTGAAGTTAAACAATGTTTTTTGACAAATAAAAAATCCTTAGTAGATTGCCTAGAGTCTGACATAGTTGGAAAGAAAATTATTGAATTGGAAGTGATTAATGACAAATTATCTTAATAGTGCTGATGAGAAGAAGAGAGGGAAAATATTTTTAAAAATGATGAGGCATGATTAATAAAATAAAAAGCAGAGATGCATAGCTATTATTTGCTGCATGAAGATTTAAAAAAAGGGAAAATTGAAAAGTCAAAGAAGTAATGACTGAGAATTTTGTAGCCTTAAAGAAACATGAATCTTATATTAAGAAACCCAGCATGTGTTGAGAAGATAAAGTAGAAATAAATACTATACTCACCCACATTATAGCAAAAAGATAAAACAGTAGGATAAAATTAAAATCTTGAAAACCACCATATAATAAAATCATATTAACCACAAAGCACAATGGACAAACATATTTAGGTGGCTGTGATTTGAAGTCCCTATACTCAAATTCTCTTCTAAGTTGCATAAACTCATGCTTGTTATTCCCATCTTTCTTATCCTCAGTTTTCTCATCTAAGCACTTTGCATAAATTATCTCCCTTAATCCTCAGAATTGTGCCTGGCACATAGAAAGAAATGAATAAAAATTAGATATTGCTACTTACTATAAGCATGCATCTCATATTAATATTTTGGTCAACAATAGACTGCATATGCAATGGGGGTCTCTTAAGGTTATAATGGAGCTGAAAAATTTCCTATCACCTATTAAAATTATAGCGGTCATAAAAACATAGTGCAATGCATTACTCATGTGTTTGTGGAAATGCTGGAGTAAACAAATGTACTACATTGACAGTCATATAAAAGTATAGCACATCCAGTTACATGTAGTATATAATATTTGACAGTGATAATAAATGTCTATGTTACTGTCTTATGTATTTCATACTTTTTATTATTACTTTAGAATGTGCTTTTTCTATTTATTAAAAAAGTATACTGTAAAGCTGTATGCAGGGTATGCCAGCAGCAGCATCATACCTCTTACATTTATTGCATCAGTTGTTGCCTTGTGTCATCTAGGTTTGTGTAAATCACACTCTGATGTCTGTGCTACAGCAAGCATTACCTTACACATTTCTCAGAAAGCATCTCTGTTGTTAAGCAATGCATGACTATATTTTAAAAATTATCATTAGTTGTTAAGGGACCCAGAAGATGACCGTGTAGTTTTCCAAATTCTGAGGAAAACAAACATGAACCTATTATTTGCCCAATAAAAGCCAGGGCAAATTAAGATAATTTTAAGAGTATACAAAGAACTTAAAAGACTTAACACTAATCAAACAAATAACCCAATCAAGAAATGAGCAATTGAACTAACTAGGACACTTCACAAAAGAAGAAATACAAATGGCCAATAAATCTATGAAAAAAATTTCTACATGATTAGCAATCAGTGAGATGCGAATCAAAACTACACTGAGATTCCATCTAACTCCAATTAGAATGGCAATAATCAAGAAGTCAAACAACAATAAATGCTGGCGATGATGTGGAGAAATAGGAACTCTTCTATACTGTTAGTGGGATTGCAAATTAGTCCCGCTGCTATGGAGATCAGTATGGAGATTCCTCAGAAAACTGGGAATGGATCCACCATATGATACAGATATACCACTCCTAGGTATCTTTCCAAAGGGATTGAAATCAGAATATTATAGTAATATATGCATATCCATGCATATAATATATGCAGCACAACTCATAGTAACCAAATTATGGAACCAATCTAAGTGTCCATCAACAGATGAATGGATTACAAAATTATGGGATATATACATAATGGAATCCTACTCATCAATAAAAAAGAATAGAATTATGTCATTTGCAGGAAAATGGATGAACCTGGAGAAGATTATGTTAAGTGAGATTAGCCAGTCACAGAAAGTGAGGGGTCATATGTTTTCTCTCATATGCGGAAGCTAGGGAGCAATTGTGATACAAGGAGACTTTAGATGTTGAAGGAGAAACCCGAGTAGAATGCGGGAGGCGGTCTAGGGGAGGGTGTGGGAGGAGGCGGAGAATTAATGAAGGAAACACTGATATTGATATTATGCACCTATGTGAGAATAATAATACCAATATAAATATCATATATGGGAAAGGGGAATAGGGGGAGGGGAGCCAGGGGAAAACACCAAGTGCTGTGTGAAAGTATATCACTATCACTATGAACTACATTATGATGTGAGACTATACTGCATCAATAAAAATAATTAAAAAATTAAAAATCCAAAAATTTTAAATGTAGAAATTATTCTTATCAAAGCACTCATAATAATAGCATCATATGACTTCATGAAGAACATAAACTTTCCAAAAAAGAAGGAGTGGGAGGGAAAAAGCAAATTTCATTAAAAAAATAATAAGTTATGTTTTTAAGTACAGAAGTTAATAATAAGTAAAATAATTTTCTGATAGGCTAAATTGCTTTCTCTTTTGCATTTGTGTCTCCACAAAAGTTTCCATAAGGAATCTGAGTTTCCATGTGTTCCTATATCACCCACATTCTTAATAGATTGTGAGGAAAGACAGAGAGGGGTCAAATATGAAAAATAAATTGCCTAAAACTTTTACTAATAAAAGCTTCTTAACAAATCTGAATTGTTGAAGCCATTTATTTATTAAAGAGCCCATGGTTTCCATCATCAAAAATACCAGGAAACCATAACAAAACTCATTTTGCCCTAGATAGCCTGTTAAAATGCAGATTGTAAAGTCTTTAGAAATACTTCATCTCTATTGAAACAAAAAAAGTGTTAGAATTGTGATCGCTTGAGGATATATAACCTATAACTGACTCAACAAACACTATTAACTGTTTTGCTAGAAGCAAAATTTTCACACATCAGCTGGGAAATGCTTAAACCAAAGAACTATACAGAGTTTCCTAATGATTCTGTGGAATTAGAAATAATCCCTCATAGATTTCCTAAGGAATTTCTATTTTTACACTTAAGAATGTTATGTTTGGAAATCTTTATTGAGAATTGAGATTCTGACACCATTATATTTTTTAATATTTCATTCAGTACAGATCCTCATACCAAATACTTGAATAAAAATGGAAAAATCTATACTCATTTAAAAAATCTGATATTAATAAGTTGTTGAAGTGAGAATATAATTTGAGTTTATGAGATGTTACTTGTGGCGTATTTATGCATATTTAATTTTTCTTTTAAATAGTGTAGCTTTTCCCCCTTTTCTTTTCTTTCTTGATTCCTTCCACCATCCTTCCTTCTTTTCTCTATCTTCCTTCTTTCCTTCCCCAACCTACCTGACCTCCTTCCTCCTCCTCCTTCTTATTCTTCTCCTTTGTCTTCTTCATTCTGGCATTTATCTGTTTAACTAAGATATTTGTCCCATGGAATTAAATCAAAACAACCAATAGTTGCCTTCATTCCTCTGTCCTTGATTACTACTCTTGCCTTGTCTCACTTTGCTCCAGACACACTGGCCTTGGGACCTTAGAGACTTTGCACTGGTTCTTATCTCTCCCAAGAACTCTCTCAGCTCCTGTTTAATTTCCTCACCTCCTTGAAATGATCTACTTTCATATCATCTTGTCAGTAAGATTTACTTTGGTGATCTCACTTAAAGTGAATGTTCTCCTCCATCCCATTTTTTCCCATCTCTTTGGACTTTGGATTTTTTTTCCTATAGTATTTAACCCTTAGCAGATAACATATAATTTTATCTTGTTTTAATTTTTTTTGCGGTACTGGGGATTGAACCCAGGGGCATTCTACCTCCAAGCTACACCCCTAGCCCTATTATATATTCTTTATTTTGAAACAGGGTCTCACTAAGTTGCGGAGGGCCTCACGAAATAGCTGAGGCTGGCTGTGAACCTGCATTCCTCCTGTCTCAGCCTCCCAAGTACTGGGATTACAAGCGTGCGCCACCACACCCGGCTGTCTTAATTTTTTTATGCCTGCCTTTGATACCTCCCACCAAATAATATACTAGAAAATGAAGTTCATAAATACTGTTTTTTATGTTCACTTTATAATCCAAATGTCTGGAAAAGTTCCAGGTGAAGAAGAGCTAGCTACTAGATAAAGATATTTTTTTCTAGTTTTATGAGAAAATGAATAGCCAAGGACACAAAACCATTCAATTCCACTCATAAGAGATGGTTCTGGTTGACTTTATGTAAGGAAATGCCCTGCAGTGGGAGGAATCTGCCAAGAAAGGCAAACTAATGAAACAATACCTGCGAGGCTCAACTCCTCCTGTTTGGTAGGCTCTGAAATGCACTATGGAGTCAGTGGTGAAGGCAAGATGCATCTCATTCCCTGAATGGATTTTTTTACTGTGATTGTTCTGGTTATAGTCTACATTTGTGTATAAAGAATTTCAAGAGTGGTTACATTTATTGTTTAGACAAGAGATTGTCAGCTGTGAGTGGTGGCACATGCTTGTCATCCCCGTACTTGGAGGCTGATACAGGAGGATGGTAGGTTCAAGGGCAGCCTCAGCAATTTAGCAAGGTCCTCAGCAACTTAACAAGATCCTGTTTCAAAATAAAAAAAAAAAATAATGGACTGTAGCTCAGAAGTAGACTAAAGTTTCTCAAACCATTGCCCATGGACTAAATCCTGTCCACTGCTTATTTTTGTATGGTTTGTGAGCTAAGAATACCTTAAAAATTTTAGTCATTCTAAAATTCTAAAGTAATATTTTATAGCATGTTACTATTTTATAAATTGAGTTTAATGCCCACAAGTAGAGTTTTATTGGAATACAACCATGCTTGTTCATTTAAGTGTGTGATGACTGTACATGACTGGGTTGAGCAGTTGTATTGGAGATCATGTGACCCTCAAGCCTACAATGTTTACTAACATTTTTGAAAATAAAAGTTCGCTGACCTCTGATTTAGAACATATGTTTTATGGTCAGAAAAGGTAAGTCCAGAAGAGGATAACATTGACTAGAGGCAACAGGAGTTATATGCAGAAATTGAGGATTGGGTAAACATCAACCATATGAAGCTGTCTATGGAGTCATGGACTAAACATGACAATAGGTGGCCACCTGTAGTGAAAGAGATGAATAGATTTGGTTGAGTTTTTGAGAAATTTAATTTACGGTAAGCTGGGATGTTTTGAGAATTTCACATGTAAAAAGAAACTAGACAATTGTGCTGAGAAGATAGAATACAGTGATCATCCATGAGAATGTTGACTACTGCAGACCTTCAAACGTCCTAAGCATCAACTTTCTCTGTAGGAGAGCAAAATCTCAATAAAGGTCTAAAATATAAAATTCCAGGGCATAATGTGAACCTGTTTCCCAACACATGAAACAAATAAATGAAAGAGAGTGGCTGTTACATAGGAAAGATGATATAGAGGAAGAAAAAAAAGAACTGAACATAGTAGTTACTAGGACTGGAAAACATTGACATAGGAAATTGTATGTGTGGTGTGTGTGTGGGGGGTGTGTGTGTGTATGTATTGGTGGGGATTAAACCCAGGGGTATCTGCCTCTGAGCTACACCCCTAGTCATATTTCATTTTTTGTTTTGAAACGGTCTCACTAAGTTGCTGACAGCCTCACTAAATTGTTGAGACTGTCCTGAAACCTGCAATCCTCCTGTCTCAACCTCCCAAGTACTGGTATTACAGGCATGCACCACCACACCGAGTTAGGAAACATTTTTAAATATTCAGGTTTCCAATTCTAGTTGCATTGGAAACCTAGATACCTTTCCTGGCTATGGATTGAAAATACTTAAAATACTTTATGTATTTTGAACAAGTAAGTAAATATATTGTATATAATGAGGGAAAGATTTTTCAGTCTTGTAAAAGAATTACAATTTAGAAATAGGAAAAGACAGCCGGGCGTGGTGGCGCACGCTTGTAATCCCAGTACTTTGGGAGGCGGAGACCGGAGGATCTGGGTTCGCGGCCAGCCTCAGCTCTCTTGCTCTCTCTCTCCCCGTCTCTCTCTCTCTCTCTCTCTCTCTCCTTAGCGAGGCCCTCCGCAACTTTGTGAGACCCGGTTTCAAAAAAAAGTATAAAAACTAGGGCCGGGGGTGTAGCGCGGAGGTAGAAGGCCCCTGCGTTCAATCCCCGGTACCGCAAAAAAAAAAAAAAAAAAAGAAATAGGAAAAGACTAAAGGGTAAACTGTGCTGTATTGAAATGGAAAGTATCAAATTGGCACTATTTATATATTATTTTCATATATTTAGATGGAAATTTGTGAGTCCACAACAGTGGCTTTATGTATGTGTGTGTGTCTCTCTCTATTATATATATATATAATATATATATATATGTATATATATATATATGTGTATATATATGGGGTCTCTATTTTATATACATAAACTTTCATATGTATTATATTCATATGTATATACATATATATATGTATGTACATATATTTCCCTGTTTTATCCACTGAGAGATTCTAGCAGTATCAATGTAGTAAAAATAAACACATCATTGATGACTTAGAGCTTGGCTTCTAAATACAATTCTCCATTAAAAAAAAAAAGTAATATCGCTTCTTTGGATAAAGGCTCATTTTCAAAGAGTGGTAGGAAAAATGTACAAGAGGATTCCAGAACATGTATGTTGCCTGAATACAAGGGATTATTTAAAAAAAGAATTTTTCAAAGGATTGGTGGTGACAAAGGGCACAGTACCTTTCCTGAAACAGCTCCCAATAGCTAAAGTTGGAAGACCTAACAATTATGATAATATTCAATGTGACCCTCCAAATAAAATAAAATAGTCATGGGTACATATGATGTAGTAAACAACAAAATAAATCAATAAATAGAGGAGAATCGGTGATTATTTATACAGAATTCCAGATGATAATGGTGGAAAGAAAGCAAATGATGGAAAATTGGCAATCCACTCATAGGTGCAGAAATTAGTGGATAGTCGTTTAAGCAGAAACAGGATATTTGCATATAGTCTCAAGGTATCTCTTTGAAAATATTCAGTAATAACAAAGGTATAGAATAACTTTACAACAGGAGACCTTGGTAAGCACCACTTTTGTCAAGTGGTCAAATGTATCACCGGTAAGGATACACATGGCCATCGTGTCCCTACGGATCTGATGCAGTGAGCGAGGCCGATGTCTTAGATGTCTTCCTACGTCATGCATGCTTTCCATATAATCAAAAGACAGCATAAGGCAAACCCAAATGTAGGGACAGTCTAAAAAGTGTCTGGTCAGTACTTTTCAAAATTGTCAAGGTTTTGGGGAAAAAGAAAACACAGGGAAAGATTGAAGCAATCTCCTAGATTTGAAAAAGACAGGACAAAAAATGCAGTGTGAGATGTTGGATTGTATCCTGGAACATAAGCAGAATTATAGTAGAAAATCACTGATGGACTTCAAGTAAGTTTTGCATGTTAGTTAATAGTATTGTTTAGTGTTAGTTTCTTAGTTTTGACAACTATTTTACAGTTATATAAGTTGTTAATGTAAGGGGAAACTGGTTGAAATATAGCAGCTCTCTGTGCTATTTTTACAACACTTATGTGAGTCTAAAATTATCTCAACACAGAAGCATTTAAAAAATGCTCCCTCTTACCCTCTCCTCCTTGCCCCAAAGGGTCCTAACAATTCTGAAGAGTGTGATTTACACCACATTCCTTATTGAACAGGCAGAGAATGGAAAAACCAGCCCAGATAGCATATAAGCTACTTTCTAAGCTTCCTGACACTTTCTGTTCCCTTCAGGAGCAGACATAGCCTGAAGAAACAAATGAGCAGAAGGAGAAAGTCAGAGTGGCTTATCTTCTTTTCATGCCCAGAAGGAAAGGAAAGACAGCTCTTAGAAACTCCCAGAAACCAGAGGATGGAAAAGCTGAATACTATGTATTATCCCCACACTTTATTTCTTTTAAATAATAATTATTTTATTTCCAAAGGAATACTTTTCAAACAATAAAATCTAGGCCTTGTATTAAATAGCAATTCAAACAAGGAGTTCAGAATATTTATCATTTTACTCTTGTTCCTCATAGATGTTTAAATAGCATAAAAGCAAATGCCAGTCTTATCCCCTTATGTACAAGGAAATGATTGGAATAACATTGCCTGCAATATTAATTAATGAAAGCTATATTTCCAAAGAGTAGATGTGTTATGATTTTTAAATAATCTTATCATCACATAGGGGGATTAAAGGTTTTTAATTGCATGTATATTTTGGACTAAAATTACTAGCAGTTTCCTTACTTCATTAATTTCAAACTAAAATCAGAAAGAATCCTAATGCATATACAGGAGAAGAAGAATACATTTGCATTCTAACCTATCACTGTCATTAGCAGATAATTTAAGCAAAAATGAAATTTACTAAGTAAAAAAGTAATTAAGGGCAAACCCCCACCTAAAGCATTAGCAATATGTGATCTGAAGTGAGTGGCTCTTGTTTTCTCTAAGTGCTAGCACATGGATAGAAAGCTCAGAAACGTATAGGGGCAAGAAATAAAATAAAGTGAATTAGACTCTGGTGGGAACGATGGCAAACACAGGAGCCCTTTCCTCTGCAAAATAAAAGCAATTAATAGAGCAGAGTTAGAATTTGCCTTGCAGGGAGGTAAACACATTCTTTCCAGATTCTCTTTTCGAGAGAAGGCAAAACCCCGTATTTTTATATAAAATCTCTCCAGCCTTTGACTTCTTTCCCACAGGATGCTAGTGCTATGTGGAATACACAGACCTGCTTTTTCCCCTCAAGGGCAGAATAGGCAGCAGGAACACAGAGATAAGAGCAGCAGAGGACAGGTGTCTATTCCTAGTGGCATATGTATATTATTTATAAAATAAAATTTAAAAGTCCCTGTTCAACTATGGATGGGTAATGAAGGCATAAGAAAGATTTTATTTGCTATTGAACACATTGAGGATAATTATGCACTGAAATATATGCCAATCTGTATGTGGAGACTAAGATAGCCAAATTTTGCCCAGACGTTCCAAAGTTAAAAAGGAAATCCCAGGGCTTTTGGAATACTCAAATGCCATGCATCTCTATACATCTGCATTTATATCTTTTATACATATTTATGAGGGGTTTGGGGAGCATTCCTGTACATTGGAGCACACATGTAGCCATATATTTTCTTTGCTTTCTCTTGTTTCAGAATTGACATCTACATTTTTTTTTTTTTTTGCGGTACTGGGGATTGAACCCAGGGGCATTCTACCTCCGAGCTACACCCCCGGCCCTATTTTTTATACTTGATTTTGAAACTGGGTCTCACGAAGTTGCAGAGGCCTCACTAAGTAGCTGAGGCTGGCCGC